>JACCGJ010015993.1:0-88501 GCA_013407085.1 Atriophallophorus winterbourni
ATCCTCTCACCGATACTCTTCTCCCTAACAATAGACTGGATTATGAGACGGGTGACCGTTGGCAGGGCAGCAGGCATTCCATGGACCACAGCGAGACCGATAGAAGACCTGGACCATGCGGATGATGTTGCTTTCTTGGCATGCAAGATCAGTGACATCCAGAACAAGAGCGATCGACTATCGTCAAATGGCAATGCGGGGGGCTTAGACATTAACGCTGGCAATCGGAGGTAATGCGAAGCTATGTTCCGGAGCAACCCTCAGTGTTCGTGGAGGTAGACTGCTCAGTGAGGTTACAGATAAATTCTACCTGGGATCAAACTACTGGTAAATGGTGACTGTTATATGATGATAAGTGAATCTTGAGAGCGAACCAAGCCTTCTGCTGCTGATTCCTTTGGACCTCGCTTTCAGCATTCACACGAAAATCAGACTCTTCAAGAGCAACCTACTAAGTGCTTGAGAATAATTATACAGATTTTTTGGCCACACACCATTTCGAATGAAGAGCTCCTGCGAAGAACCGGTCTGGAGGTATCTACACGATGACTTCGATTAGAGGGTTTGCATACAAAGTAGAAAAAGACTAAACGATTAAAATATATATAGTCGATTTGTCAACGATTCTTTTAAATACAACCAAGTTAACCTGCATTAATAAGTTTAATGTAAGCTCTGCTTCACGTAGTAAAACAACTTAAACTTTGTCAATACGAATTCACAAGCATGGAATTTGTTCTTTATATTAGTGACTACTCATCAGTAGCAAGTCCTTCAAAATATTACCAAAGTTGATCAGAACGGTTTATAATGTAACATATGACTCGTGTTTCGCTCTTATTTGATCTCATCATCAGTTAATATCCCGAAACATTTAGTCACCATTTGATCACGATCTATCTGAGTGATAAGAAAAGTATTTTTACGCTCCCCTACAGCTTGCTCATCTTATGACATATGAAATGATAAATGTCTTAGATATCGCGTGAGAAAAGTAAACGGTACATTGATATATCCCTTTTGGGACGAGAGAATACCAAGATGTTAGCCACGCCACGCATGTTTTTATGGCTCAGATCAACCGGAGTCTCATCGCAAGAAAGTTTCTGATATAGGTTACAGCATTGCATTATGAAACGAACATTGCTGTATTAAATACGAATAGATTTTTCGTTCATTAATCGGTCGTTGCTCATAATGAACTCAAAAATTTCTGTTGAACAAAAAGATATTATTGTAATAGCATCACGATTTCTAATCCATATGCAAGTATTGATTTACCTAGATTTAATTCGTGTTTTCAACGACATATCTGTTAGTGCACCCAGTCGCCAGAATTACTCGCGACTGAATAACTCGTTACTTAACAAAAATTTGCTTAACAACAATGAAGGTTTGCTCACAAAGAAATCACGATGGTTGTATTCAGCACAACAGGGTCATTACACCCTGTTCTCGCAGCACAGAATATCAATACGTTGCCCACACGGAACATGAATGCATAGGGCACAAAATACGATTATGCTATTTGGTTAACAAACTTTGACCGATCAAATATTTTGAGCCAACTATCATTACACGAAACGTCGGTTTATCTTAGCAACTGGTCACACTTTCTACATTTTAACGTGTATTGGCAGAAAAAAATTCTGCTTGGTAATCTTGGTCATGCTCCCTTTGAAATGATAATTTCATTCCTAATAACGGCACACAAAGCGTGGGTTTCATATGTTAACTAAACGACATGATATGTGAGGGGTCGTTCATGAGGATGCTCCCGCTCCCGACTTCGCTCTCACGAATGTCATTAATTGCTCGTTGATTCGAGCATATTACAGTGAAAATATGCTCACTCAAACAGTGACAATTTCGTAAACCTACGCAAGTGTCACAAAGTTCGCGAATATTTATACATTGCGTTGATGTGTTATTTCCCTGAGAAAATCAACTTAACATTTTGCACTGGTCATGATATGTTTCCTAATGCTGCTCAAATGTGCCAGTCTGAAGAAATATCCATGAATGCCTAATTGCAATCGATAAAATGGTGAACGGTTGCAAATGCCGTAAGACGTGTGACTATAATCGTGATCGTCAGTGGTTCCAGCCCAATCCGAGACAAAGGTTAGAGACTCTGCTGATGAACTCAAATAAGAGCGGAACTCGAGTCCATGGCTTCTATTGTTTACAATCGTGATCAAATTTGTGAGTATTTCGATGGACTCGGTATTGAAAAGCATTCACAAACATAACGAATGAACTTTAAAAATACGCTAACAAGAAGTGTTTTCTTTTTTATGTACAATCTAACGTTCTGGCGTTCAGTATTTTATACTGTGAATCGTAACTTAACATAATATTGTCGCAAGACTATTACAGATCGATGTTTACTAAAAAAATTCAGTGAAATTCTTCCATCAGAGCTTTAAGACGATGTTTATCTGGACGGAGTACATTAGAAGAAATACGGTATCCAACGCAGTCGATTTCATCAACAGAAATGGTGCGTTTCGCATTATAATTAGAAATTCCTCGCGTTTCTCTTAACGGCTTGGTGTTCGACAGATGTTGCAGCTTTAAGTATCTTGGTGTTACAATATCTGAAAATCTTTGCTGGACTGAACATGTTACAAGGGTATTCACAAAAGTGCGCCAACTGTCGTTCTACGCACTACGTCTCCGTTCTTTCTCCGTTCCACCAAATGTCATTCAACTTTTCGTTTTTTCTTGCATCATTCCCCACCTTCTTTTCGCATCTCCTGTGATTTTTCCCGGCCTCTTGGAAAAGGATTTTACGATGATCAGAAGATGCATTAAGCTCATCTCAAGACTGAGTTGTGTTTCCGCTGATGACATTCGTGACACTATTGTCAATCGTCATTTTCGTGAATGCAGCAGATTAATCGCGAACATTTCTACTGATAGTTTACATCCATTGAACAAAAGCCTTGTTTCTTGCAGATCTCTTTCCTCCACCCGAAGCCAGTACGTTATTCCCTATTCAAGAACGAATAAATTTAGAAATTCTTTTATCCCATACTTGGCCCGATACATGGTACAGCAATCAAAAGCTGTTACAGAGTTGAAAGAACGCTTGACAATTTTCTAATGATGCCACGATGTCCCAGTTATTTTTCGAGTTAATTTTTCAAATTCCCCTAACATTTGTCTAGCCCATGGTAACCTGACACTTTTTTAGCCCAAGTATTACTTTATTGTGTGGCACTTCATATATTTTATTTTATTTGCATTATATAACGAACCTAATTTATTGATGCTATGAAGTTGGAGAAACGCTCACCTATTTTTAATTCACGCTGTTTTTTTAATTCTTTTTTTATTCCCGTCACATTTGTCTAGCCCGAGGTAACCTGACACTTCATTGGCCTATGTATTATTTCATTGTGCGCACGCTATACATATTTTTGTATTGGTATTATGTGAAGAAATTAATCTATTGCTGAAAATTCGTGAACACGAATAAAGTCATTCTTCTTCTTCTTCTAAATACTTATCATAGTAAAGCAGAGCTAACAGGCCTTGCTCATGAACATAACTATCAGCGCATGAAAAAATATTCGTATTCATCAACTTCAACACCTAAGAGACCCTAAACAATACTGTTCATCATATCTCGTAATGCAGTTGGTGAACCTCATAATCCAAAGCAAAGAAAGTTATAGCGATATAATCAGAATGATGTGTTAATTGTTGTAGCTTCACTTGATGATTCATAGATTGTTATCTCTAAATAGGCTTACTTTGGATCAATTTACGGCAAAACAAGTGAACCCTGTACACGAATTAAGATAGCCTCGTGCTTTCCATCACTAGAAATTCACTACATCAATTACCTTGCGCAATGAAGCGACGTCAACTAAACATAGAAAAATTAGTCATTTTTAAATGACCATGTTCTATTTTAATACCGCTTAAATGCGATGCAACCTAAAGAATTAGTTTTGCGATAGCATGGATGTCTTCATTTGATTAAGAAGGTGTAGTTGAGAAGGAAATATCAAAATTGAATGATCTCAGCATCTTTAAACCTAGAATAGGTGAACCAGATCTTACCACGATAAATGAAAACATAAATTGTTATGTTGTACAGTATGTGACTGGAAGAGAGTAAACTCCAAAAACGGACACAGAATGTTATTTAGCAAAGTAAATCGAAACATCAGATTGATGAATACCAACACCCAGAGAAAACTATTGAAGTCATTTAGTGATATTAGGGATTCAACACTCCCGGTATCAAAAATATAAATTCTTGTAAATCACAATTACTAGAATTACCAATTTATTGTGGTGCTCACATAAGCGTCACGAGCGCTTGGCCAGGAATCACATGATGATTCTGTATTTGAACATCGTGGTTCTTCATATGGAACCTATATAACGGTGGCATACAAGTTTAACTTTGATTACCGCTTTTCCACTGTTTCAAGGCTCACTAAACCTGATCTTACTGCCTCCACCCGATGACGGCAAACAGCTAAAAACCGGTAGTGGTGTGTAAAGGATGGGGATGAAAGCATCACAATGCATTGGTCTTTTATATGCGCCTCGAGCGCTTGGCCAGGAATCACTTTGTGATTCTGTATTTGAACATCGTGGTTCTTTTAAGAACCGTATATAACAGTGGCATACAAGTATAACCTTTTTTACTAGAATTACGTTTACGAGTAGAAGAAACAGTGAATAGTAAGATTGGTAGAGATAATAAAGATGTGCATTATCAGGTGGTCACCTAACTCGCAAAAAAGAACTGCAATGCCATTTTTATATTTGCCGTCATCAGGTGGATTCAGTAAGATCAGATTCCGTGAGTCTTGAAACAAAGGTAATGTGATAAATAAAGTTATACCTGTATCTCACTGTTGAATAACGTTCTTACAAAGAACCACACATTTCAAATACAGAATCACAGTGATTCCTTGCCAAGCACTCGAGGTGCTTATAATTAAAGCTACGATTAAGATGAAAAAAGTTAAGCGAGCTTCATGTTTGAGAGCAATGCATTCTTTGACTTGGTATATCGGAAATGTCCATCTGATTGGATCAACCCCAAACGAAATTATTTCATTTGAAAAATACATTTTTCATTGAATGAATTTCTAATAGCATAATTTTTTAATTTTCACAATTTTGCACGAGATATTGCTCCGAAATCACAACAAAAAGCACAATTCAATTCACCACATAAATTCCCGAAATCGATACTCACAAACCCTAATCACTGGCTTCATACTTTCACACCACTACGCAGCTTTGTGCACTGAAGCATTGTGGGTGACCTCAAAACCACAAGAATTTGCGCTTTTTTGAGTTTGTCCATTGATCGTCCACATATTTTATTTGGTTTGACGACGACCCGTAAACAGATTCTTCTTCTATAGCGTGAACAACAATCCTTGTGTTTTTGAAAAATAATTTTCTAATTTCCGCAATATGCTGTGTGGTTAATCGAAAAGAACGCTGCTGGTTGGTCACTTGTTGCTGCTAAACTATCTATTTTTGCCAAATGATCAATTTTACTTGGAAAATCATATGTATTATGATAGCACGATTTTACAAAGAAAACTCGGATATTTTGTGCTAAATGAAAATTCAGTTCAAAAAACACCACGGATTGACCAGTTAAATGTATTAAAAGCATATAAGGCTGTGAATGTTGATTGGGTCCGCTATATAGTGTATGATTTGACATATATGGATTTTTAAAATATTTGAGACCGATCGGGAGTCCATAATCATGAAAAGAAAGTTTGTAATGAATCGGTTAGAGCAGGCTTTTTGGTAACGTTTCGCTTATGAACACAGATGCTTCGTCAAACTAAGGTGTCGGTTTAGGTTTAAATGACATTTTCATAACTAATCCAGAGTTCTCTAAGATAAACAGGCGTGATCAAGACAATTGAACACACCCTAAATGCTGCACTAATCCCTAAATTGTTAAATTGTTGTGCAGGTCCGAACAGCGTCCGCTGACCCATTGCTTACGTAATCCATGTGCACATTAGATGTTATGCACGTTAATCATTATCCGCTGCAGAACCGAACGCCAGATTGTTGATATATCTGCCTCATCCACTTTTTTCAACTCATTCACCTTAGCCTTCGTTATTTCAAGTACTTTAGCGTAACGTATTTCCCTATAAGATTTCACATCACGTCTTACCACTTACACGTTATCAATATCTACGCTGCGACACGTGTCTAGCACGTGTTCAGCTAGGGCAGAATCCCGAATCAGTGACTGATATTCACTTTGATTGCGGGGTTGTTTTATTACGCGTTCCCTATGTTCGTTTATCCTAGTGCAAAGTTCTCAAGACGTTTCCTCAATGTAAAAACCCGCGCAACTCGCAAAGCCTAAAAGAGACTTATTTTGAGATATAGTAATACGAATACGGAGTGTTCTAGCGTGTTATATGATATTTAATACCTGCGGTATTAAAGATTAACTTATTCTTCTGAGGCCCTTTTGACATGCGGTAAAGTGACCGGAGCTCACATACTGTTCCCGTTTTCGGTTGCGATGTGTAACTCGGGTAATTAGCGATTACTAAGCTATCGATGTAACCATGATTCATGTCGACGATGCCTCTTGTCAGCTATCAGCAGTTGCAGATCCTCCGCTTCGGGTGGGATTTGGACCGCCGACCATCAAAATTGTGTTATCAGGAGAAAGATTCATAAAAGATAAATTGCGATCGGTCAAACGGTGAACATTAACCCAGGTCGTAAGGCGTGGGTCTACAATGGTGATGGTCGGAAGTTCGAATCCCACCCGAAGCGGAGAATATGCACTGCTGATGAGCTCAAATCAGAGCGAAACTCGAGTCTAATTCTTCCATTATGGACCGCCGTGATCAACTTTGTGAATAGTTCGATGGGTCTGGCACGGATAAGTAGTCACAAACATAGTGTTTATTTTTTCCGGCTTATACTAAGTGACATCTAGAAGGAAAGTTCATTATTCATGTTAGTTTGAACGACAAATTGCATTACCAAGTAAAACATGTAATGGATTAATTTTTCCATATGGTGCAATTAATTTATTCCAGGAATTAAAGAAGACATATTTGCTTGTGACCAACAGTATGATGTGGACTGATCTCACCTGATTAGGGCACTGTTCACAACTGACTATGCACGCTCAGGAATTTTAATGTCATCGACAAGCTTTATCAACATACACCAAATGTCCTCAATTATATTATTCGTATACTCCGCAAAGAGCTGAAATGTCCATGCACAGAACCATGAGGAATTTCGCTTGTGACATTTATTCTTGTAGAAAGTGTGGTGCCACGGCAAACTAAAGTGCTATGCACCAACGTAATCACTTTACAAATTAAACTTATAAAAAAATCATGATTGTTTAGATCGAATGCTTCGAAAATATCGATGTTGCACGCATGGATACGATCACATTCATCTAGTGCCTCCGACCAACTTTCTAAAGGCGTGAGGAAATTCTAGGATCGGATCAAATTTTCCGAAATGATGCTACGCTGGATTCAAAATATTTTTTCAATTCTGACATTCGCTGTTGTGTGAGACATGCTTAACCATGAAAACACACTCTCTATGTTTTCGCTAAATTCAAATCGTCTGACTCAACTATGACAACAAAATTCCTTCGGTCTTGTTATGCATTCACCTACGTGTCAGTTGTCTTTTCCTTCGCTTTACCGACCTCAGCAACCCACTTATTTCCTGGGCTAATCTGAACCTCCATATTTCGAATTTGTTGGCGTCCTTTAAATACAAACCTTGTCCACTATCACTACATACTGGACATTTGACCTTGGATTTCTGCTCCGCGTTTGTGTTCACGCCTTATTTTGTTTCCTGACCGCCTGTTATAAACAAAGTATCGATTGATAGAACTCAACGACTCTCTCGGCGTCATCATTTGCTTCATCATAACAATTTGTCGACGGGGTAATTCAACATTTCAAATAAAAGTGATTAATCTTCGTAACTATGCTCACTTGAACTCCTGCTTGATGTGAAACAATCTGGACAAGGATAATCAAGCGAGTGCAAACCTCTATCGGGTGGTGCCCTGACCGCGACAATCCGCGAAAGCAGAGACCAACGTCACATTCTTCACTTGGTTATGGTTATATGATGACGTATTTCGTGTCGACCACAGTGGTGTGAAAGACAACGCAAATGTGCTACTACTGCTACGGAAAATGTTTGCAACAGTTGTTGTTGGCCTCTTCGACCATGGATGTACATCAAAAACGCAGGTTGATCTCATGCTCCGCAGCTTTTCGAATGACTAAACAGACCGATTCGATTGGCACAATGTCTCATGCAGAGCTAGCAGCAATAGGCTGATATCTTAGCGTCTCGCATATCTTGTGGGGCAGCAATAGATAAAGAGCCCTATTAATGTAGCTCTACGTTAGTCGACGTGACCAGGTGGAATTCCGTCGTCACCAGGTGCCTTCTCACTCGGTGAGCGGTCGATCGCGTTATCTCACTAAGAGTGGACAAAGTGTCTAAGATTTCAAGGCTTGGTAAACCCTCAACATTTTCAAGTGCATGTGTTGAAACCGTGCTGTCCCCAAAGTACAGAGTAAATATGTGCTCGACGAATATTTCCATCTGCTGAGCATTTTCGAAAAACTGGGTAACAGAGAGTGGGATATTGTGAGCTGTTTCAATTTTTTTGGACGAATAACTATTTTGATCAAATCACGCATACAGTGAAGATTACCAGTATCCATATTTTTTCGATACCGAGGCTAATTTTTGTACGCGCAATGGATGTAGCAGAGTCGGAAGAATACTACAATTTTATTTTTCCAATTAAACCACACAAGCTCACTTTCAAAGAGTCAGTCATTTCCATGCGACAATGTTTTTGAAATCAGTCATGGCTGTTTAGTATTCGATGCCGCTCCATCAATGTGGTATTGGACGAATCGACAGACTTTCTAACACATCTCTGGAGCTTTAATCGAGAATGCGAAGTTTTCTAACTACGGTCAACAATTTAATTGCCTGTTTTGTTCATGAGTTTGAAATCACTACGTTTTGCGCGTTTTGCGAGCACAACACTGCTACATCAACTTGAGCAATACGCATTCATGATGCTCCAAATGATTCGAGACGAACATCAACGGTTGATGCATATCCAACAAGATTCATTCCAGTGCAATCAAACGCTCACGGCTTCACTAACATTTACGCTGCCCATCAACCGATCTCCTGTCCAAATACAAACCTATCTGCCAAGCCATCGTCTGCGCCAGAGTCCATCCGATCCTCTTAAGTGTCAAAGCCTCATAAGCATTGCCAGCATTCCGGAGCACAGCATTGTCATCATGAATGCACAAAAAGAAGGAATCATTGATTGCAATGCGGACTATTCGACATTGAGAATGGCGTTTGCACGAAATATACCGTTGAAGCCATACCGGGAAATCGCAACCATACATCGCTCTACAGATTGACACAACAGACAGATACATACCTAAGACCTCTCTATCTAAGCAAACGGTGATGTTAAAACGTGGCTTCAATAGGAAACGCAGACGACGAAAATCCACCGGCCACACAGGTGGTCCGATCCCTGCAATTGGGAATGAATATGTTCACTAAATAATTCATTTCGATTGCCAGCATTACTGAATAAGCGCCCGGCCGACCACACTCGGATGTCTGTCAAACCGGAGGAAATCGAAAGAACATCACATCACACATCATATCAAAGAACAGAAATTCGGTAATTCCTGCCACGGATTTTATTTATGGAAATCCACCTGAGCATTATCGAAAGACCATAGTTTAAGTTTCTTGCCCGTTTTAAAATTACACCAATACGTGGAGAGAATGTGAAAACGGAAATATAATATGAACAGTAAGATCAGAATCCGCGTGCGCGTGAAACAGTGGAGGAATTTTAAACAAAAAGCGCTTGTATGCCACTGTTGGATAAGGCTGGTACGACAAACCTGTTCAATCACATGTGTCCAAACACACAAGCGCATGCGGATCCTAATCTTACAGTCCCTACCTGATGAGTGCAAACAGCACGAAACCGGTCGCGGGCTGTGTGTGACGGAAAAGCATGCAAATGAATATTTTGTTTCATGGTTATGTGTGGCATACCGTGGCATACAAGCGCTCCTTGTTTACCAGTCCACCACACTTTCAAGCGCCTGCGGATCCTAATCTTACTGTCCCTACCTGATAAGTGCAAACATCACGAAACCGGTCGTGGGGTGTGTGCGACGGAAAAGCATTCAAATGAATATTTTGGAAATATAATATTTTATGTGAAAATCGTACATTTGATTGCTCTAATATTTCCACATTTCGATCAGAACCGTTGTCTTTAGTTTCATGTTGGAAGTGCTGGTCAATTGTGCTTTGTTGTTAATTGCATCTCGCAAATGTCTGAAAATCAAATGACACCAATATCTAACTCATTTTTAATAAGCAAGAGAAAATTTACAAATATTCTTATTTAACTGCGCGCCACCCAATCTCTGCGATGATCTGTCGAGCAGTGTTACATTTTATTCCAACGAGAATGATTTAATTGAAATTACCTACTCATTTCCCTTTTTATAGAAAAGATGTAGGATGCATAGGAGGTTTTCACATGAGAATAATGTCTGCTCTTACAAAGCTGTATAAAGTACTTCTGTTTTGTTATTATCCATCCATAATATGCTTCAGTCAGGTCTAATACTCCATGTGTAAAATCATTCAGCTTTTGATTGATACTTGTGGAAAGGATTTAGTTTTCGCAGCTATACTGAAAGCAATCGGTATGCATGAACTGTATACAAACTTTTCTCTCGTGACGGTAGGTTTTCAGTTACTTCAGAAACAAGAATTACATCGATAAAAGATTACACTTGTTATTTCATCTTGTTCAACATTTTCCAGAGGTTATCCTCAAAAGTTAACTGAAGGGATGTCAACTACTTTATTGGTTAAATCTGACTATTTAAAAGAATGATGATTGTAGTTGATACGTTGTCTTTATCAAGAAGTTTATTCATCTTGATGGAGACTGCTAGATTGAAAACTTCGCATACAGACGGAACACAACCAACTAACAGATAAAGCCGCTTTTATGAGCTAGCAATTATAGCTCCGTCTTCAGCCATCAGGAGTTCAATTTCGGAAGTATCATATACCGTGGCTTGGCTCTATATTTTCCTCTAGTACTCTTCCTAGAATCAAGGTGAATTAGCAAAGCTAACAGCGTTTAGGCAGATGATGATCAAGATTACATCCTTGTTTAACGCCGTGAAGAAAATATGATGTCTAAAGTTCAACCGTCAGAGTGGGTAGATCCTTGTAACTTACAGAAAAAACCTATTGATTTTGTTCAGTCTGGAAAGCAGCCTTCACGCTGGAATATTTTCACGAGCCATTCCAAGATATGATTATGTAAAGTTTCCGATATCTTAAATAAAACGATTTCATGTGTAACAGTCTGTTTTAGACAATGCTCTCGAAAAGTGTATCAAGGAGAAAATCATGATTATGTTTGTCATTGGTTGGCGAAGTCACGTTGAGTTTGTGAGTATGCACTATACAATAACTCATGCGGCGCCAAATGGGAATCAATTTGACGACGACATTATGAACAGATTGGTTCTTTGATAATCAATGGAATTGACTCTTTCTCTCTCAATCGTACAACGTGTGGTGATTCTGATATTTAGAATGCATTGCAAAAGAGACAACCACTGCGAGCATTGAAAAATGTAAAAAAATTAGTTATAAAATTGTTTAATGTTTACGAGATAAGGTTTCAATGAATTATCTGATACTAACATAATTCAACATTAAACTTTTATGGTTGAAAAAGCAATTAACTTTACAATAACCCCTGAACCAAAGTATAGGTACAAATTGATATCTGTGTATAAATAAAATCAATGGGACCCATGACTGGGATAGTTTATAAATTGTTGGGGGAAACATTAGTATTATCTCTCATGCAGTCGTCAATTCTCTATTCGAATATATCTAAACTGTTTGAATTTACCGAATCGGCATGTTGGGAATTCTAAACAAAACACATACGCACCAAATAAAAATAACTGTGGCAGTTTCGTTTGGAGTGTGGCAAAAATGACCACGGATGCTGCAAGAAGTTTGGCGGTGGAATAAATAATCCAGTAGGTGGGAATCAGTGGTAAGGATTTTGTATGTAAGGATAAAATCGCCTCGCAATCTACTTTGCGCAAGTGTTTTCAGATACACTCGTCCAAGTCGATCGATGTATGACGTATTTCCAAAACCATTGACAAGTTTAAAAGCTCTGTGATATACGCGGTCTAGAAGTAAGATATCTTTCGGAGCCATGGGTTCCAGTCAAGAACCGTGTGTATATAAGCGATCATCACGTGAGTAAAACCACACATGGGAAAACGTCCAAATATCCCCCGTAACACACCTAGTAGCCAAAACGCGCATATTCAAACGTTTTTGCTGTATAGACAATTTTTTAAACTAACGAAAAATACAAACACCTAGGTGCTTTTCTTCCATTGTGTAATCTAGGATTTGATTGACGAGCTTGTATGGGCAGGAAAAATTCGGATCGCGACTGATCTGCATGATCCTAAACTTTTACATATTCAAAGGCAGGTTGTTTTCTTATGGCTAGTCGTAGAAAGCATTCAGGTCGTTTTATAGCAAAATACAAAAATCAGCATTGGTGATTCACCATCAACAAACAGAACCATCTTACTGTCATTTGGTATTGGGAAATCGTTCATTTTAATCCGGCAAAGTATTGGTCCAATCAACGATCCCTGCAGAACACCGTTTGTGACATCGATTTGCTTCGTTAATAGACCATCCAAAAGATGACTTATGTTACGGTTGCTGAGGTAATAACGAATCCATTCATATAATTTTGCAACAATACCGTGTTTCTGTAGCTTGTTCAAGAGTAGATTATGATCGACTCTTTCGAAAGCTTAAGAAATCTCATGGTAGCATGCATGAATACATCAAAAGCATATACAACACTCGTCCAGTCGTCCAAGTTATTCAGCAAGTTTGTTCAAAAAAAGGATTTATGTGAAATCGCGTTTGGTAACGGAAAACAGTGGATTCCTTTCTAGATGTTTCACTATTTCTGCAGTTATTACTCGCTCAAATATTTAGCAGCGTGAAGCGATTTTTGTGTTTCTTAGTGATGATTGATAATAATTTTTCAATAATGATATGAATGTATACAAAGTTATAGTTGTATGCTATCGTTGTATGAGGTGTTTAAGTGATGGGGATGTAAGCACAACAATATATTTATATCAATGTATATGTATTCATTTGTCAAGGAACTACTTTTTGAGCAAATATACTTTTTGTTTTACTGATTTCTTTCATAATAGTTTCAATGTCCGAATTCTGTTTCATTCTTCCACATACGTATCTAAACTAGACCATTCATTCTTTTAAACATTTTAAAACCAACTAATCATTTTCCAATTAATTGGTAGGAAATTCACATAAAAGAAATTAACAATAATCTTATCACAACGCATATATCATATGAAATCGTATGCTCTGGATAGCAGTGCACCATACCGACACATTGAATGTTCCATTTGAATCGTTGGATATATTAATAATTTGTCAACTAATATGTTCAGCTCGAATACAAGAATTATAAACCCACGAATATTCCGAATGTTCGCTTACTCACATACCAAATATATATCAGTTTGCAACGAAGCAATAAACTAATTATTTATTATTTTAGCCAAATATTCTTTTGGGCGATTTCAATTCCATCCTCTGTGCAACTCATTCGTTGTATGTTGGCTCTGATACCGCTATTTTGTTCTTTATGTGTTTTAATTGATTTTGTGATTTTTCAAGTGCACATAATCAACTCAGGAGCAACAAATTGCACTTATATTGTTAAAGTCAATTTCCGATCATTTGACGGCAGTTACGTTTGAGTGTCTTCCTTTCGATCATCATGACAATGAAACCTGTGCGCTGAAACACTGGTTAGAAAAGCCGATAACTAACTACATAAATATCGGTTTAATTCCTTTTGAACTATGAATTTGGACGGGGCAAATTATATGATGCGATGTGAGAACTTATGCTTTAGATGAACTAAACGAGACTATCTTTTCGTAGTGGTTAAGTTCATCTATTCATCGGCGTTTCAATCACAGCTTTACGGTTCAGGCGATTCTGATCAATACACTGTAATATTGCGGTTCTAAACTACAAAAGAATCTAATGTACACGTATGCACACTTGAGATAAAGGATGGAATATTGTTGTTGAGATTCAGGAATTTTACTAAACCATTCACTGGAAAATCGCGCTATTGTTTGTATACGATGCGTGGCTGTAGCACGTGCGTTAGATATTATGCTAACCTGACGATGAGTTTAAATTGTTCATTTAAAATGAGTTGAGAAGAAGATATGAGTTAAAAAAAGAGATACAGTGGTTTATTGGATTCCGGAAAACGATGTGACTATTAAACAAGTTATGCTTTATACCACTGTTCTTTAAAGCTGGTAGGACCAACCTGTTCAATCACATTAGCACACACTAATGTAGATAGGGTTTGAACCCATGAATATGAAAAAAGCACATTTGCATGCATTTCAATCAAACACACACACACATCGTGACCGGTTTCGAGCTGTTTACACTCATCGTGTAGGAACTTAGGATCAGGATTGCATGGGCTTAAAAACAGTGGAAGGATGACAAACTTGTTGTGCTTGTATGCCACTGTTGGATAAGTCTTGTACGACAAAATTATTCAATCACATGAGTCCATACTGATGTTGAAAGGGTTAAACCATGATCATCATTCGGATCGGATTAATTAGCGCCCGGTGTCGCTCCTTGTAGTGATTTCTAAAGTACTTGAACGATTGGTGCGCGAAAGTCTTATCAGGCACCTCGAGTGCCATTAAATTATTTCTCGGACACAATATGGATTTAGATAAAATACACATGCACACCACTTTAAACGATTAGACGTAAGCAGTATGGGGTTGCTTACATTCTGGTTACTTAGATATCTCTAAAGCTTCGATCGAGTTGATCACTCCTCACTGATTCCTCAAAGCTGTTGTATGTTGAATTCACTGTAAATCTACTAACATGGTTCAAACGTTGCCTGTCTGAACGCAAAGCGACAGTCGGAATAGATAGTGAAATATCCCAAACTATTGGAGACACGAGCACGATTCGGTACTCTGTCAAATACCGTTTTTAATAATCACATATGATCTACCGAACTGGTAAGATATAAACTTGTCCTTTTCGCCGATTAAGTAAAATTATGGATGAAAGTCAAATCTGTCGAAGATTGCCTACTTTCAAAACCAGACCTACATTAGTTGCACAAGCGGTTGGTTCATACCAGCATGCCTTTTAATTTCCGCAAATAATATATATATATATATATATATATATATATATTGCCCACAACTTTCAGAAGGGAGATTTCTCTGTAATTGTTGCAGTCACATTTATCACCCTTATTTTTAAATTGCGTGATGATTTTATCAAGCATTTCTTGTGTGACTCACTCCTCCTGCCAGCACTGAAGAAGCAAATGGTGAAGATGTTGTGATAATGCTGCTCTACAGCATTTGATGAGCTCAGGTGGAATTCCGTCATCACCAAGGGTCTTCTCATTCGCCAAGCGGTCGATTAACAGTAGTGAGACCATCCAGTTATTCAATGGTCGACAACCGCTCGACGTTTTCAAGTGCATGCGGTAAAACCGTACAGTCCCTAAGTTAGAGAGAGGAGAAGTGCTCTACACATTTTCCATCTGCTGAGTTTTGCCGACATGAAAATTAGACCTGGCATATTACTTAGCCATTTTCATTGCGTGGCCTCAAGTAACATCATTGAGAGCATATTGAGAGCATATTGAGAGCATACATATCAATTGCTTGATAGTCGAACGTCCTATCTCTTGTGTCACTGTGGCCGATAAAATGCGTTTCAATTCCATTCAATTTAATGGTCTAATGGTTTTACAAAAACCGCAAAATATTATGGGAATTACGAATAACCTAGGTAGTAAAAACGAGATTTGTTTGCTTACTGAGCAGTTTGGGAATAAGGAAAAAATCCATAGGGCAGGAACTGTTTTCGATCGGTTGGGTGGCACATGTAAATCCATGGGGTCTAGATGTATAGTTTACTTCGATGCGGGTTTAGGAAAACATATTCATGCCTGTCTAACTTGCTCACGACTCTAAATGACTGGACGCAAGCAATAGACCAAAGGGGTTCCATTCATGCCGGTTACTTAGATATATCTAAAGAATTCGACAGAGTGAATCACTCCTTATTGCTTCAGAAGCTGCAGAATGTTGGCGTCATCGGAAACCTACTAACATGGTTCACAAGTTACCTGTCTGGACGCAAAGTAAAAGTCAGAATAGATGGTGGAACTTCTCGAACAATTGAAGCCACGAGCGGAGTCCCTCAGGGTTCGGTTCTCGGTCCGTTACTGTTTCTAATATTTATAAACGATCTACCGAACTTACTAGCATGTAAGCTTGTTTTATTCGCAGACGATGTGAAAATCTGGACAAAGGTCAACTCTATCGAGGACTGTGAGGTTGTGCAAGGAGATTTGAATAAGCTGCACCAGTAGTCAATCCAAAACAAACTGCCATTTAATTTCCGCAAGTACAAAATGTTGCCAATCGGAAAACCCTTTCCCTTTACCTATACACGGGGCAGCCACCCGCTTGAATGGAGTACATCACAGAAAATCTCGGAATCTTGGTGTCCGGCACTTTGAAGAACAGCCTACAGTGCGAAGTCGTCTACAAGCGTGCGTGCAGCTTGCTAGGTTTACTGAAACGCATTTTCGGACGTTCCCCACCACACTCACTCGCGAAATTACTAAACACTTACATACATCCTGTCGTTGACTACGCTGTACAAGCTTGGACGCCATGGATGGAAAAAAACATCTCGCTCCTCGAACGAATTTATCACAAGGCAACCAAAATGGTTACCGGATTGAATAATTTACCCTTTGAGCAGCGACTGACCAGACTTGGACTGTGCACCCTCGAGCGCAGGCGTATCCTACACGACCTCACTCTGACATATCGAATCATCTACGCGAAATCCCACCCTCTCAAACACCTCTTCAAGTTTGTTCGGTTGTCCCCACACGCAGCCACCCTTTGACCCTTCAAATCCCACACTCACGATTGAATTGTCGTCGTCACTTCTTCGCTGTTCGTGTATGCTTCTTGTGGAATAGCTTGCCAACAGATATTGTTACCTCAGCGAACGAGCAAATGTTTAAACAAAGATTACGAAACCTTATGTTGAAAACTACTGCGTTGGCCCCTACCTGTTGATGTCTATATTTTTTTAACGCACGGAACTACCGCCATCCAAAGATACTTTTCCCTCAGTCTGTGTCGCCATTGGGGATTATTTTTGCTCTACATATGAAGAACATGTATATGATCATACAAGTAACGATTTTTTTAATTTTTATACGTATATCCTATGGTACTTTTCAGCAATTTGCTTTTTTAACCATAAATCTTGAATCTTAAATCTTGAATCTTAAATTTTGCGTGGTTTCAAATTTCAAAACTGTAATGGTGTAGACTGGATCGGTCGACATGTATTTGTCCAAGTTCAATTTGAATATATCCAAATTGGGTGAATGTGCAATATTACAGGTTAGGGAGTTCCAGGTAAAACATACACGTACAGAATAAAAATACCTCCGACTGTTCAGTCTTGAGTCAGGAATATGTACTGTGTATTCATGACTCCGGCTGGTTCAGGGTGGCAGTCGTAAGAATAGTTTATTCAGGGGATGGTTGGGGTTATGCAATATACTGAACATAAGAATCGAATCACCTCTAAGACAGCGGTAGCGAGAGTCGAAGAGATTGAGTCTTGTAATACGAATTTCGTATTGTTTATGATTGAACCACAAACGAGCTTGGTGGTCCGATGACATATTCTCTGCAAGAGGGTGATATTCATCTGTAGCCATGGTGACCAAGCCTGAACCGCATACTCCATGGTTGGCCTCAAGTACGTATTAATTATTCGATGAACAGTTTGCTTTGTGAAACTTCGGAACACGCGTTTTAGCAGAAACAGTACTCTTGACATCGTTTCATAGACAGCTGTGGCATTATGCAACAGTTTAAAAGTACTGCTCACCCACACACCTAAGTCCGTCTCTTTGCCAGTGCTTTCAAGAATAGGGGAAACAAGGGTGTAAGAGAACTCGAAATGTTTTCCAACAGTCAATAACTTGCATTTTCTGACATTGAATGGGAGTTTATTTTTAACTAACCTGTCCTGTAAGGCATCGAGATTCAGTTAAAGCTGTCTGCAATCCTCAGTTGTGCGTACTCGTGTCCACAGCTTGATGTTATCCGCAAATAACAAGGTTTTGCAGCAAACAAGTTTAGGTAAGTCGTTTACATATATCAGGAAAAGAATTGGTTCAAGAACTGATCCCTGTGGCATTCCACTCGTTCCTGCAATAGGTCGTTACAAAGCACAATCAACCCTCACTCGAATGACACGGTCGCGGAGATAATACTCCAACCAGGCTAGTAATAAACCCTTGATGCTACATTGCTCCATTTTTTAGTAACAGACTGTGGTTGACACGATCGAATGCTTTTTGCATATCAAGATAACTAGCGTGTATGAGACCTTTGTCTATAGCTTGTGTTCAGTCATTGGGGGTGAGCAGAAGGTTTAAAATGCATGAGTGTCTTTTTCTGAAGCCGTGTTGTTCAACTGCTAGCAAGAAATTGTCTTCCAGAGGTTTTGTGACGCTGTTTGCGATGAGGCGCTCCATCTCTTCAAAGATCACTGTTAGTAGTGTTACTGGTCGAAAGTTGGATACTTTTGAACGGTTTTCTCCTTTGTAGATGGGGGTAATGATGCCACTATTCCAAACACATAGAACGAACCTTTGGGTTAAAGAGAGGTTAAACAACTAGGTGAGAGACGTACACAAAGTATACGCACAGTTTTTGAGAATCAGCGGGGTAATATTGTTCGCTCCGGGATAATTTTCCGTGTTGAGATTTGGCACTTTGCAGATGACACTGTCCGAGGTAATAGTTAGTTGTTGTAAAACGTTTTCAGGCGAGATTACGGGAGTTAAGGGACAGGTAACGATGTTCCGTTTCCGAGTTAAACTGAATTTAACCAGATTTGCTTCGTTGGTACCACCTCGTGAATCCTCGCGAACGTATGTTGATGGCTAATTCTTCGCTACTTCAGATGTTGTTGCTTATAAAACGACAAAATCCGGCTGGTTTCGAGTCGAACTAATCACAACCCTTTTCAGAACTTCACCGTGCGATATCTAGTGGATCAAATTCATGTACGCGAATGTTCTGTGTTTAACTAACAAGTCCAATGGACTTAGTTAGCTTGCCGAAAGATGTCCACGTGATTCGGCCGCACTAACTAAGACCTGCTTTGATCTCTGCATTACAGAACGTGAGCAGTCTAATGTGAGTTATTTGTGATAACCTAAAATCCAGTGATGAATGTTCAGTCAACTGTAATTCAAGGTAATTCAAGGTTTTTCAATGGTATGACAAGCAACAAGCTTAACAATAGCCATATGATGGTAAAAATGAAATGTTAGTGTATCGAACAGGATAAGGAATTAGATTATGCAGTATATAAGTGTTCGGGAAACGAATAACTCAAAAGGAATCCGTCTAATTACATTTTAAAGCCATGTAAGCTAGTGGAGTGAGCAACGGTAGAAGGTAAACCGTTTCAAGTAAAAGTGATACATACAGAATAAAATTACCTTCTACCGTTCATGTGGGAATGGGGTACCACCACCTTATATTCATTTGTGCGATAATTTCTCGTATCCCTTCACGTGAATCAATCATGCAAGGGATGGTATAGGGTATGGAATATTTTGTAAAGTAGGATAAGGTCCCATCTGATTCGTGGATAGGGAAAGGCGAACTGGCTCGGGCGAACTATTCTTTCTTTGTTAGGCTTGTTTCGGATGATAAGAACTAGTTTTTTGAGCGATGATAAATTCGCTGCATTGGTTCTACATCCTTTTTCAATCACGGAGATCATGACTGCAAACCGTATTTCATAATTAGTCTCAAGTATGTATTTATGATCCTTGGAATATCTTAGGCAAAAATTTCCCAAAAACCAGTTTGAGTATAATGAGCAAGCGTGTTGCATTTGCAAAGGATGTGTTAGTTTGAAGTGAGGTTTTTAAACTGAAGCATATCGAGTTACCCAAATCCTTTTCTTAATTGCAATTTTCAATGACATGTGAATCTATATAGTGTGTGAAATCTACTCGATTCTCCACATATGCCTGCATTTGTTGAAGTTGAACCGCAGTTTGTTTTTCAACGACTAGTTGTGAAGCTTATGAAGTTCTTCTTGGTAATAGCAGACAATCTTTTGGCTACGGACGCAACGCCGTATCTTTATATCTTTCACAGATAACGAAATGTTTTCGTCGAAAAATTTCCGGTATTTCATTGACTTAAACCAGAAGAAGGATCGGGCCAAGGACCGAACCTTGGGAAACACCGCCATTTGGTGCTATTCGTTTTGATGTACCTAGGTAGTGCGATTTGTTAGGTAGTCATTTTGCCAATTCAACAATTTTCCGGTTATAGGAAGCCATTCAAGCCTCTGCTATGGACAACACGATCGAATGCTTTCGAGATATCTAAGTAGCAGGCGTGTATTGCTTGCCCTTTATCTACGGATTTTGTCCAATCATCTAGCGTTATCAGTAAATTAGACAAACAGGAATAATTACTTCTAAATCCATGCTGTTTCCTTTAAAGCTATTGATTATTTTCAAAATGTTTCTTTAGATCGTCAACAATGAGTCGCTCAAGTAATTTTGAAATAACAGCTAACAGAGTAACTGGTCGGTATTTAGCTAAATCTGATTGATTTCCACTTTTACAAATAGGAGAAATTATTCCACGTTTCCAATCGGTGGGAATCACACCGTTTGCCAGGGTTTGTTTGAAAAGCTATGCGTGTGGTTAGTATAGCGAATTCGCATATTGCTTCAATATGAAAGGGGTTGATCCGTCAGCCTCGGAAAACTGTCCGTTTTAGATTAAATAATGCTTAGGACGCGTTTCTACGTGCCATTTATTCCTATCATTGCAACCCTGGTTGACATGTTTTGATTTGGGATGTATATATCATGTCCTCTCGAATTGAATACTGATGAGTGAAATGTGGCTAATGCTTCATCAGTTTCTGATGCAGTTGGTGTTGATTCAGCTGACGTATTTTCGGAACCAACTCCTGGCTTTACCTTAGCTTGATGGGTAACCATAAGATAAGGTATTTTGAGGGTTTCGCTCTATCATGCTTGATATTACTTCTTGGAAGCACAATTTGTCTTGGATGACAAATTTGTTTACTTTGTTTCGCAGTAAACGGAAAGTTTCCCAGGTCTGTGATGACGGGTGTCGCCGATGCTGTTGCCAAGTGATATTTTGCACTTTAAAACACTTGAGTGTTCGGTTTCTTAGTTTAAATTCGATGTTTTTTCTTGAGTTCCAGAGGAAAAATTCAAGCTCGCTTAGATTGAATACTTGAGATCAGAAATTAGCCACACCCAAGACTCATGCACGTTACTTGTTTCCGGTTTGCAGTTAATTGCGTTTTTAACATCATCACTCAAATTCATAATGTTGATCAGTCTAACTGTTTTACGGGAATCATCTGTTCTTACAGCTTCAAAAAGACAGTCAAACTGGATGACGACGTGATCACATCGTCCTGGTGGACTTTCGTTAGCAACGTTATCAATGTCGCGTTCATTGCCTGTCAGAACGAGATATCGAAGTGAAGGTAAATCGGTTTCGCGTTTTCGATTATTAAATTTAATGGGGTTCTAAAGAGGAATAACGTCCAACAGCTCACTTAATGCACGTTCGATGGAGTGTTCACGGTGAACGGTACTGCTCTGTAAATTCGGTAAATTCAAGTCACCCACAATTGCTTTTGAAAGTAACCATGCGAATTCTGTCAAGTAGGGCCAGAAAGTAAGTTTCCTGTGAAGAAGATGGGCGATATACTACTCCTTAAACACTGTATACGCCGTTAAATAATCGGACTGAGCACCAAAGTGTATCCCGTAACACGATGCCTGGATCCACAATCTTACTGCACAGAAGGTTTTGGCTATAGTATAAAGCTACTCCTCCTCCACTCGTATCACGGTCATGGCGAATAATTGACATGCCGGGTAATACTAGTTCACACTTAGTTTGGTGCTTCTACAGCCACGTTTCAGCTACGGAAATGATCTCCGGTGATCATTTCTGAAAAACTACATTCAGTTCATCGGTTTTGTTGCCCATGGATTGTACGTTGGTGTATAGGCATTTTATAGTAGTTTTTCTCAGCAAGGATAGGGTGTGGGACGGGGGGGGCTAGTGGAGTACTGAATATCGGTCAGACCGACTCCTCCAGAGTAGGCAATTGAAGGATTTCACTTAAAAGGTTGCCAGATCGTTTTGAGGTTTACAGTTGTAATATAGTGATCGGTTGCATTTGTTTCTGACACGTCAAATACTGATTGACGTTGTGTTTGCATCTATCTGTCCTATATAGATTTTGGATCCGCATTGTCTAATTTCTCCTGGAACTAGTCTGCGGTCATTTCCCAATAAGTTTTGACCACCATAGCAAATCAGCGAAGATCCATGCAGTTGTCTATGAACCCTCCATACGCAAGAGAAAAGCAGATGGTAAGATGTTTTCCAGATCCCTTTCAGAGTTAACATGATTTTATGCAGTCTTGGCTGGTCCAGATTTGGTGAAGTAGGTTTACGATTTAGTCGTAATAATGATAATGTTTCAACTGGCTCCAAGTCCATGCTTCTGCTAAACTTTCTCCATTCTTCTCTATCGTACTTTAATTTTAATTCAATTCAATTCAATTTTAATAGTCTAAAAAGCATATTCAAGATTCAAGAATTTAAGGTATAAAAAAGCTCGTAGCTGTACAACACCACAGGTTATTCGTATAAGGACAATAAATATATATACAAAATAAATTGAGTCATTAGGAAGATCGACAGTTTTGTAGTTACAAAAATGTCATGTATTGTCGCTGTATGATGAAAAAATTATTCGTTTGGAAAAAGATCATGTTATATAAACGGGATGCAGGGTGGAATTACTACGCATAAATATATCCAATAAATATATCCAAGCTGTACAAAAAACACAGAATAATATTGCAACAAGGAATAATATAGCAAGCAAAAGTTGGATTAGGTTGCTTACTGAGCAGTTCAAGAATCAATTAAAAATCCAAGGGGCACAAATTGTTTTCGATTGATGGGATAACAAATGTAGATGCATGGTGTTAAGAGGTATAGTTTTCTTCGATGCACGTGTTTACGGTCAAATAGGCATCAAGGCTTCTCTTGAAAGTTTGCTGGTTTGGTGAGTTCACGACATTATCTGGCAGATTGTTCCAAATAAAACAAACTGGCACGGCAAAAAAATGTCGTCTGCAATTGAGTCTCGAGTGAGAAACAGTTAGAGTAAATATGTGAGCTCTTGTATTATGCGAGCACCGTAGATTCAATAAGCATTGCAGAGGGTGATTTTAGGTATTCGAAATATTGTAAACCAGAATCAAATCCCCTCGGAGACGAGGACGTGAATAATCAAATAAATTTAGCGTTTTGATTCGCTCATTGTAGGGTTTCCGGCTGAGTCCAGTGACAAGTTTGGTAGCTCGATGATATATTCATTGCAAAGTCGCAAAATATTTTTTAAGCCATGGCGACTGCATATTCCATCGTGGGTCTGATGTACGCATTTATAATGCAGAGAATTGTCTGTTTTGAGAACCTACCGAAAATTCTCGTTAGCAGTGACAATTTCTGTGATGTTTTGCGATAGACGTAGTTGCAGTGGCTCGACATCCCTAGGGTGTTGCTTATAAACACACCCAAGTCCTTTTGTTCCATCGTCCACGAGAGACTGTGTGTTCCAAGAAAATACTGGTACTCCACATATTTGCAAATGTTTAACATGTGACACTTTTGGAAATTAAAAATATGCGGTTTTTAGGGACAAAGCCTGAAGGTTGTCCAGATCCTTCTGGATAAGTTCGCAGTTTTCCGACTTACTTATCTTCGACCACACTTCTATATCGTCCGCGAACAGTACGATCTTACATTTGATGAGTGCCGGTATGTCATTGGCATAAAACGCGAAGAGGATTGGTCCGAGGACTGATCCTTAAGGCACTCCACTTGTCACGTCTACCGACTTCGATAGAGCACCGTCCACAGAGACTTGAACAAGCCGATCAATCAGGTTATTCTCTAACCAGGCTGATTGACTGCTAGTGATACCACAACGTTCCAGCTTCTGCAAGAGAATACTGTGGCTTACACGGTCGAATGCTTCCGACATATCGAGGTAGCGTACATGGATGGTATCCCCAACATCTACTGCTCAAGTCCAGTCGTCAAGGGTAAGGAGAAGGTTAGTAAGGCATGAGTATCCCCTTCTAAAACCGTGTTGCGCTCCCGAAAATAGCTTATTTTCCTCAAGGTATTTGCTCAGTGTGTTTGTTACGATCCTTTCGAGCACCTTGGATATGGCGGACAACAAGGTAACGGGTCTGTAATTTGCGGGCTCCGAACGCGCCCCGCCTTTGAAAATCGGGGAGAATATACCAGATTTCCATTCAGTCGGTATGACACTTTGTGACAGCGATTCGCAGAATAACTGAGTCAGAGGTCGGCATAGAGATTGTGCACAATGCTTGAGTATATTAAGGGTTATTTTATCATAACCAGGTGATTTTCTGGGATTTAACGATAGTAGAGTTCCCAGCACCTCTACTTTGGTAATGGTTATTGTCCCCAGGTAAGGTGGCACTCGTTTGCTTTACGTGAGTGCAAAACACGCTAAGTCCATAAAGCGACAGTACACTGTGGGCCTGTCGCTCTTCCTGTTTGCGAGACGTTTCAACTGCTTAATATCAATACCTATAGTGTTCACCTTTTGCACCGTGACTTTGATTTTGAATATGAGGGTTTTCGCTGAACTATCAGATGAGCCGGTGGCTTTGGCTCTGTAATTTATTTAGGACCAGGGAAGTTTTGGACAGTCAGAACTTTAACAGTCGCATTTGTAAAGGTGGCGTCTTGATGACGAGAATGCACATCTAGACTCTCCTGCACATTTGCAACATCTGAACCTTCGTGTTGAAAGATCTCCGGAGATTTAGCGTTTATCTGACTGGTATTACCGTCAGTGGTTCCTGATTTATCGAAAATGATAATTCTAAGCGGTGATCAGAGTCTCCACCGATACCTTCAACGTTTGTATGACGAGCGCTAAGCTCAGCATCCTATCATTCAGGTTGCTTTGCTGGACACTTGTTCAAGCAGCTAAATCTGCGTTTGGTTTAGTTCGACAATTTTTACACGCGTAGCATACACCAGGCATGTTTTCATAATTCAGGACCGATACCGTCTCCGGGGTCAATGGTTTGTCATATTTTGCGTGACATGTGTGGGAACAGTTGCGACACGTGAAAGATTGGATCTTACCACGCACGCCGCACTACTTTCTTGCATGTTTCACTAATATCAGATCGTTTTATGATAACGGGGTCAACCGACAGTACATGTCAGAGCACGAAAATCGATACGACCGGGGTTGGTTGGCGTGGTATTAAGGAGTTGACATAAAGTGACGAGTTGTAGGAATAATTCATAAACCGATCTAGCCGAGAATTTGTCAGTCTCCCACTGTTACATAGGGTTCGTGCGACAAACCTCGGTGTTAAACAACAGAATGATATAGTGATTCCTGGTCAAGGCGTTTGTGGATAACCAAACTAATGTGTTGATCAATTTCCCGCACTCACACACTACTACCGGTTTCTCGCTGGTTACGTTAGGTGAAGACAATAAGATTAGGTTTAGTGAGTCTTGAATCAGTGTTAAATAATGGTAAATAGAGTTATGCTTGAATGCCACTGTTTGCTTTGTTTACCAAATATCCACTGTTTCAAGGTTCAATGAACCTAATCTTACTGTCTTCACCTCATGGCGGCAAACAGTCAGACACCGGTAGTGGTGTGTAAGTACAGGGGAAGTGAGCAAAACATTGCTTTGGTTGTCAGTCTCCCGTTGAGAATATTGGTGTGAAATTGATTTCACGTTGAGTATTACTCTGAGTAGTTCCCAAGAATGGTAAACACCGATGGGTTTATCTTACAGCAGAAACATAAAAACGATTCAAATAAATGAACCAACTGCAGAAAATCTACGGGTAATACACACAAGGAACGACACGTAGTAGATGGATAATTCTTGTATGAGTAGATCCTTCATAGCAAATTTTCAGATAGATATCAAAATGTCACACATACCGAATGCAATTATGAAAGTTATATAAACAATAATGGAGTTCAAAATGATCCAATCGCACGTCACGATTTCGATCTAGCGCTGTTCAATGAAATCCAAGATCTGAAATATAGGCTTTATACAAGATTTGATGATCATTGTGCTCAGTCAATCGACATCATTAACTGTTCACCATCATCTGATACTTTGTGTAATAATAGAATAAACGAGTCCTTACACTACATCTCAAACCATCTATACTCTCGAGCTTATTAACAACTAAAGATTGATCTGCGCAGTCGTTTGAATATAAATTTCGAAGCTGGTCTAGTCCAGCGTCGCATAAGAAGACTGGGTTTTGATGTAGATTATGGAAAATAGATCCTATTCCATAGATCTGTTCTATAAGGAGTTGAAATTGGGACTTCGAACATTGAGAAGACCGCACATCCTGTTGCAAAAGAAATAAGATATATCTTACCATTGACCTAAGCTGTGGACCTGTCACGTTGAAGGCACTGTGTAAAGTACCATCTCCAAATTGAGGAAAAGCTGACAACATGATAAATGGAGTTGATTGTTTGAGTACAGTCAATTGTTGTGAGCGCTGTGGGAGAGATTGTAACTCCGAAACGGACTGTTTTTTTCCATTTGATACTCTGCGAGGTAACGAATCGTCACGCGCTTGAGATGTTTATTCATAGTCGACAATTACCGAATGAGGTGTGCAACGACAACACTCTTACGTAAATATTAGTCTTCGCGATTTTATTGGAAAATTGAGTACTTGCGTGAATCCAAATTCATATTGTAGTACATTATTGAATTATTAAATGATAATCGAACGGGTGTTTTTATAATTGCTCTTATTCCTTAGTGATGCATCAAATTTTTACACTGCAAATCGATTTTTTAGTCAATTGAGATTGTAAATCTGCCGTTGGGATGAAACTCCGTAAACTAAACCAAAACAACATCCACGGAGCGAATACAATTCCATCGTCAATACTACGCAAGTGTGTCGGTAATCTGATTGCTCCTCTAACCTGACATCATAACCTCGGCCTAGCTTAGACCTCTCATCTCTTTGGTGTTTATGAATGCGAAAGCGGAGAAGATCGGATGTACGTTGATACAGCGTGCCGAAGATATCGCAATGCTTGAGCGGTTCAGGTCAGTTTAGAGCTGTTCCATAATACCTCAAGATGTGTTCACAAAATTGGATGGGTTTCAAGCAAGTGGGTTTTTATTAAATCCTCGAAAATGTGAAGGGTTGCGTTTTGGATAAACTGTCTATCATACGCATGCACTTAATATCCAAGATCTCATCTAAAACACCACGAATATTTTGGATTGCCGTCAATGTGTCTCCCGAATTCGCTGAAAGCGAGATTCCACCAGTGTATTCTTTTGATAATTCATTCTACGAAATGTTCAACAGAATTCCATTATTGAAACGCATCTAAAGCAGCACTCGCTTCTGGGGAACAACCACACTGGCGATACTCGATCTTGATCTGACGAGCGAAAAAAAAATGTCAGCCATGATATACACTATGAATCACAACTTGGAAAGAGTGATCATGTAGTCATTGTTTTCCACTATATATCTGAAGCGAGAAGAGTTAGCGACATTCAGAAATTGAGAAGAAAAATCGATGCGGTTGCATTTTCAGTGGCGCTTTAAGAAGGTACCGATAAACACTGATGTCCAATAATGCTGGTGATTGATACTTGAGATAATCTACGAGAAAATAGAACATCCCTCAAAATATGTTCCAGAAAAGTGGAAAAAAGATTAACATTCGTGATCCGCATTCGAACACGGATATGGATGAAGGTGAGAAACTGAGCGTGGAGAAGCCACATACTGCAGCCGCATCTGATTCCTACAGTTTGTCGAGGAACAAAGTTAGTAAACTTGTTCAGGGGAATAGTGAAGAGTATCAAATCAATTATATGGATAAAAATGAACAAATCCCGGAGCTCCTCTTTCAGATCGTGGACACCGAAGCCAGGATAAAGCCAGGCATTTCCGCTTTACTTACAATGACTGGAAATACATCCACCGCTATCGAAGCCGCCAACACACTCGCTCAAATTTATTCTAGACTTTTCTACCTTAACAAGCGCCTATATTGTGAAGCCTGCATTCAGATCACAAATTAACACAATACACGGATTCGCTGTGAACCCTGAGAGTGTTTCGGTGAGGCTACTCGGGTTAAATATAAAAATTGCCGGGTACTGATGAAATAAATTCGTTTCTTTTAAACCAATGCGCCCATGCTGTATTCTCATCATTCCCTTATGTTTTCAATATGTCGCTGAGTACTAGCAAGGTTGCTACTGACTGGAAAACTAGATTATTCTCTCTGATATATAAATGCGGGAACCAATTTGATGTGACTAACTACAGATCAGTCACATTGTTGCCAGTGATCTCTTAACTTCTCTAACGATTAGTAGCTGCTGAACTTATCAGACATTTGGAACAAAATGAGCTTCTTTCCACCGCACAGCACGGAATTAGGTCAAGATAATCCTGCCTCACCAATGTTCTCATAACTCTTGATAACTGAACTCGGGCTTCGTAAGATGGATACCCTATGCATGCATTTTAATTCAATTTGGTTTTAATGGTCTAAAATGCATATAGCTTCACAAATATCCAGAAAATAATATGGGAACTACGAATAATATAACAAGCAAAACGGGATTTGATTGCTTATTGAGCACTTTAAGAATCAGATAAAATCCAGAATGCAGAGTTTGCTATCGATTGGTGGGAGGACAAATGGGGTTAACGTGTATAGTTTTCTTCAATGGACGGGTTAACAGTCAAAGAGGCATCAAGACTTCCCTTGAAAATTTGCTGATTCGTTGAGTTTACAACATAATCGGAGAGACTGTTCCAAGTAAAACTGACTCGCCCGGCAAAAAATGTCGTCTAGATTTGAGTCACGAGTGAGTGACAGTTAGAGTAAATGTGTGAGCTCTTGTTTTATGATATCCTCATAGATTAAATGAGCATTGTAGAGGGTGGTTTGCGGTATTCAATATATTGTAAACCAAAATCAAATCCCCCGGGAGACGACCAAGTAGATAATCGTATAAATTTAGGGTTTTCATCCGCTCATTGTATGGTTTTCGGCGACAAGTTTGGTAGCTCGATGGTATGTTCTTTGCAAAGCTATGGCGACATTGCTTGAACTGCACATTCCATCGTGGGTCTAATGTACGTACTTATAATGCAGGGAATTGTCTGTTCTGAGAACCTACCAAAAATTCTATTAAGGAGAGGCAATTTCTGTGATGTTTTTCGATAGACGGAGATGCAGTGGCTAGACATCCTCAGGGTGTTGATTATTAACACACTTATGTTTTTTGTTCTAAGGTCCACGAGAGGCTGTGTGTACCAAGAAAATATTGGAACTCCACATTTTTTCGAAGCTACAACATGGAACGCTCTTGAAAATTGGAAATTAGACGATTTTTTAGAGACCAAACGTGGAGGTTGCCCAAATCCTTCTGGAGCAGTTCGCAGTCTTCCTACTTATTTATCTTTGAGTACCCCGCGGCACTCAACCTGTCATGGTTACCGACTTCGATAAAGCACTGTCCACAGACACTTGAACAAGACGATCAGTAAGGTAGTTTTCTAACCAGGCTAAACTTCTGCTGGTGATATTAAAACTTCCCAGATTCTGTAAGAGAATAGTGTTGTTCACGCCCTATTGAAAATACCGCAACAAACCTTTCGAGCACCTTAGATACGGCGGACAACAAGGAAACAGGCTAAATTTTTTCATGCTCTGAACGCACCCCGGCTTTGCAAATCGTGGAGTTTATACCGGATTTCCATTCAAACGGTATGACTCTTTAGGACAGCTATTCGCAGAATAACTGAGTAAGTGGTCCGCAAAGAATTTGTGCACAATGGTAGAATATATTATGTGGCATTTTATCATAACCAGAAGATGTTCTGGGCGCTTAAACCTTCAACTCCCGATCAACGTCCCAATCTGGTCTCGTTTTGATTTCCTGGTTGTTTGATTAGAACAACGCATATATCGGTAGGACGCAACAACATTCTCTGTTGCAACATCTACGACACATCCAGTTTACCAGATTCAAAAATTGTAGAGTTCTCAGCACATCTTCGTTGTTAATGGTTATTGTTTCCAATGAAAAATAATGCGTTGTCTCTGGATCCAGTCGTATATCCATGCTTTCCATCAGACAAAATATTCTAGCACAATAATTTACTATAACATCCGTGATGTTTGCTTCATGTTACTTGGATATGTCTGAAGCATTTGACCGTGTTGACCACAGAAATTAGAGCAGCTTGCGTTGGGTGGCAAATTATTGACCTCGTTTACGCTAACGATAATCTTGGAATTGTACGGAGCAACATCATTTTATTTGCGGATCACATCAGAGTTTGGATTAGTTTGTGCACCATAGAAGATTGTCAAATTCTACAGAAAGATCTCGAAGCACGTGGTCCTTACGAAACTACCTACTATTCAACGATACCAATATTAAATGTCGGTCAATCCTTCGAATTCACATACTCTGTGGGATCTCAGCAACGTTCATTGGTTACGGAATAGAAAGACCTGCGTGTGTGGGTTAGCAGTAACTTGAAGTCTTCATGGCAGTGTTCTGTGTTATACAAACATTTCTGTCAAGGACTAGCACTGCTCAGAAAGGTCTTTGGTAGTTTCATAAAGCAAGTACTCCCACGGATAATTAATACCGACAAACAACGGTCATCATTGCTACCGAATGACATGGCTTCGATTCAACGCGTATACCACCGCACTACAAATCTGGTGACCGTACTATACAACAGGCCATATAAGGAGAAGGTTGCAACTTAAAACCTATTTGACTTTTCTTATCGTCACGTCGGGGTGATTTTATTCTGCTGTTCAAACTTTTGTTAACAATGAGAGTCACACCTTTCTGACGGCTGGTATCAAGTTACTGACAATCGTAGAGATGAATCCATTATGAATAACCGTAAGAGGGTTTTCTCTGTATACCTACGAGGAATTAAGAAAAACTTTGCATATATATTATGGTTTATGCTCTACCTTAAATCTTCTCAGACACGCAGGTTTTCTGAACTTTCGAAGATACATTAGGTATGCGTCCCCTTGAGGCTCATTTTAGACGGCATTGGAACACCAACACACGAATTGGCTAAGCAACGTGCCCAGCTGTCGAAATTGATCGATGGTAACACGAATTCTTTCATTATTCATGGTATTTGTTAAACTGGATGTTCCTTTAGCAAAACATATCTCAGATTTTTTGTACAAGCGTGCTATCACATTACATATTGATTTTTCAAGTAAAATTAATTATTTGGCTAAAACTGATTAGTTAGCAACACGTCACTATCCAGCAAAGTTCTTTCGATTAACTACACTCAATAAGGCAGAAATTATAACATTGTTTTTTTTAAAAACACTAGGATTTTTGTTACCTAATATGATGCATCATACAGAAACATACTTTCAATAACATGGAATTTTTATTAGCATCGTTTATTTGAATACGCTTCATGCAAATGTCTTCCAGATTATTAAGCAAAAATGTGCATATTTATCTCTTGCAAAAGTTTTCATTTTGTCGTCACTCGTTATCAAACGCGATTTCTTCACCCATTCCTTTACGGACTCTGACACAGATGCAAATTGCAAAAACGAAACCGAGAATTTGGAGCAACGTGAATGACCCGACGCAGATAGCAATTATCAGCAAGTGTTTCTTTAGGAAGGACTCTGCAGCATCGTAACAACTCTGAAAGCAAAATAAAGAACCTCAGTCATCAAGTGCAGAAATTTTATTTGATGTACTTTGTAACCATATATATAAATGTTGAAAGGTATATATACTTCGAAAACATTTTACATCATTATATTCAAGCAGACAGAAAAACGATTTTCGAAAGGAAATAATGACCTAATTGTAGTATATGTGTAAGCTGACTGTTATTCCTGAATCCCACTGTATGTGAAGGAATATACAGTATCATTTTCCCCACGATTATCAATAATCTAATGATACATTCGTTCAAACGCCTTACAAACTCCATTGTATTCCTACAGAGCTAATAATGTTTTTGAATTTCCAGTTAAAAATAGTATTCATAAGATCGTTTTTAGGATAATTAGAATAAATGAAATGATAACTGTTGATCCAGTATCTAGAGTTTCATCATACGATTATATACATCGGTGGTTTAAAAATATAATAAATATATTATTTATAATGTGAATAAGAAATAAAAAGTTAAAAATTATACTTGAATAACTGACAAAATTACCTCCGTGTATTGCGGATTACATGCGTTTGGTAGATTAGTAAATCCTACTGTCCCATCTTTTCCACAGCAACCCAGCTACAAATGCATAAGCGGAACCTTAAACAACTTACGAAATTTTGCAAATCTTTGATTGTTTTTTGGACTTGAGTGTTGCCCGTGTATTGCTCGTAAAAACTTTCAAGAAGTTTCCTCGCATAACCCTGATGAAAATGCTAACAAATTAGAAAAACTCACTTCTTCACGTAGCATAAAACCCACGATTGCTGCTGCAATCCCAATAAGTATGAAAGATGCCACCAAAATGGCGTACTATATTATAAATAAAATGAAAGAATTGACAAACCGTGGTTAAACAGCAAATATTTTTTTGGCATGCTCCACATACACCGAAGACACCAATGAACAGCATGAAACATCCCAGACCGATAACGACTCCAAAAAATATGATTAAGTCTAACTTAATTTCTTGAGCATGTTGTTTGAGGTAGACAAATGCTATTATTCCGTAAACCAACAAAGCTAATCCGCAGGCCTGAAAAAATAGTAACAAACAACGATGTTTACCATCATAATGAAATTCCAAACTCCCAATAGCAGACGCAGTATGCCATATCCAATCCCAAATTTCGTCATGTTGAATCAAGTGCTATTCAGTAGTGCAAAATTACTTCAATTTATTAAGTTATATTCTTACACAAAGGTCGACAAATAATGTACTAAAACAAAAAATATCAGAAATAAAAAAAATATAGCTTAGGTGTAAGCGTGTAATTCAAATTTTCTTTCAAACTAATAAAGATAATTTTCTGTCGTTTCGAGGGCATTTCCGCTGATGTAATTAGTTTGATGACGAAACGTCCACATTCATCTGTAACAACTCGAAGAACATATATGACTTTCAAAAATAACATACATTCTTAATCAAAACATCGATTGATGTTTTATTTACTCAAAAATATTAATATCATAATATAATACTGAAATTTGCTTTAAATAGGTCAATTAACGCTAAGAACTCCTGCACAAGGGGTTTGATTTTATTTGAAACACAGCACATTAGTTGTCATTCACGGTAAATTCATTTATTTCCGTTCTTACAGTTCTGCACTGGGACTCAACGAAGTATGGAACGAATAGTCTTTTTTGTTGTGCTTACAACCCCATTCCTTACAAATCACTACCGGTTTCTGGCTGTTTACAGCCATCAGATGGAAACAGTAAGATTTATTTAATTGATACTTGAAAGAGTGGGAAAGTGGAAAAAACGTTATACTTGTATTCCACTGTCGTATAGGGTTCCTAAAATAAACCACGGTGTTGAAATGCTTAATGATTTAGTAATTCCTTGCCAAGCAGTCGAGGTGATTTAATTAAAACAATTTATTTTCGTGTTCACATCATCATCCCTTATAAACCAATACCGGTATCCGGCTGTTTGCAATTATCTGGTTGAGACAGTATTTCTAGGTTTAGTGACCATTGAAACAATGGTGAAGTTGTTAATAAAGTCATACTTATATGATACTGTTTTATTAGGTTTTTACAATGAACACGATGTTAAAATACAGAATCGCAAAGTGATTCATGGCTATCTACTCGTGGACCGAAAAATATGCCAATATACTGCGAAGTTCACATCGCCATCGCATGCGCATCACTCACAGTTTCTGATTGTTTGCCGTCATCAGGTGAAGACAATGAGATCAGTTACGTTGAGTCTTAAAATAGTTATAAGTGGGTAAAGAACGTTAGACTTGCATGCTAATACTGTATACGTTTTTTGAAGAACCATGATGTTTAATTACTGAATCACAAAAGGATTCCTGGCCATGCGTAAGAGTCAATGATAAAAGACCAAGCAATTGTGTTGCTCACATGGCCATTACCAACACACTATTACCGGTTTGTGGCGGTTGGCTGTCATCAAGTGAAGACAGTAAGATTAATTTTACTGTGCTTTGAAATAGTGGAACTTTTGACATGAGTACCACAATTTATTGGCCTTTAATAAACGCCACAAGCGTTTGGCTAGTAATCACAATGTAAATATTTATTTTGAACAACTCAGGTCATTGTAAGTACCCTATGCAACCGCAGTATACAATTACAGGAGTAAAATTTGTATTAAAAGTCACCTCTGATTCGAACAATACAGAAGCACACGTCAATACATTACACTCGTTGGAGACCTAATTCGGAATTGTTAATTGCATTGCAAGTTACAGCTATTTTGTTGAAGTTACGAGTACGAATTTTTCATATTCTGCTGCAATATATGATTTCTTATTTGTTTGAAATGGAGCTACACCGATTATGGTTCGCCGTGATTTCTGATTTTTTCCTGTGAAACATGCCCATGCCTATAATGCTTGACTCAGTGATGAATTACTAATTGCAAGCTTGGGTACCATAGCTACAAAAGTACATCGAGCTGCTCGCGAGGATTCATCACAGAAAATTTAAAATGGATGGCTGTCTACGCAACCTACCATATAAGGATCGACTAGTAAATTTTAATTTAGACACACTGCCTCGCAGTCGGGTTTGATTTGATCTAATCCTAACATATAAAATAATGAACTTAGAGGGGGCTCTGAGTTATCTAGTTCGCCTCCTGTAACGCCATGCAACTCGTACTAATCCACTGGCATTTGATATTCCACATTCTCACCGGAACTGCCGTCGTTTCTTCTAATCTGATCGTTTTTGTTTCTCATGGATCTCCTTATCCTCAGATAGTGTACAATTATCTGGTGAAAGGATGTTGAGGAACAAATTGAATATATTTATGCGTAGTAATTCCCCTCTACATTCAGATTATATAACATGACCTTTATCTAAACGAATATTTTTCCATCCTACCGAGACTACACATGATATTTTTTCTAACTACAAAGCGGACGAACATCCTAGTACCCCAATTTATTTTCTATATATATTTAATATCCTTATACGAATATCCTGTGGTGTTGTACAGATACGAGCTATTTTTATAACATAAATTCTTGCATGTTGAATCTTGAATCTACCAGGGAATCAGAAATTCCGCGACGATAATTCAGCTGATACATTAAACAATTGTCGCTTGAAATTAAACCTTCTCAAGATTAGCATATTTTATTTCCATAAATGAACGGAAGTGAGCCAGATTTAATTTGAAAAGAGGCCTAATACATGAACAGTATAATATCTTGCATATGTTTGGAGTAAGCACGGATAAAAATCTTTTATATACTAATAAAATTAGAATCTCTGTGAATACTATTCTCGAGGATTTTATTCTTGTAATTAATTAGTGAAAGACAAGTTTTACCAGATCTCCCTCACTTTGTGTATACTTAATGGAAATCCCGTAAGAGAATTTACGACTCTCTATGTGAACAGGCCACATTTCGTCGGTTTGATTGGTAATTTCAAACATATGGGTCAGTCCCTCAACAGATTCAACTTCATTTACAAGACTACAACATTCTACCAATCCCACCAAATTTCTCAGTAAATATCGTGCCGTGCGGTTGCAGTATTTTAAGCTTCTGGTTATCAGCATATACTGTTTTTTACTTACACGTACGTGGATATATTATACATTGTTAGACTTCGCTCGAAGTCAGCTTTCTGGATATACCACTCTCGTGGCGGTATTCAACAACACAAGCAAATTTGGATTTCTCGTGGTTTTGCCATATTTGACCTACGCATGCAACCTTGTTAACACTCTTCAAATCCTCAAAGGGATTAACGTCATTTGAAAGATCTTATTCTTCGCCGTCGACAGGTCATATATTCAAGATCGTGCGATCAACTGCCGAAGCGTATCATCGGAATAAATTCTGATTTTGCTCTTATAAATGAACAACACTTTACGTCGCGCTCACAAAAGTCATCATCGATCGCTCAACAGAACCACTGCCTGTGCACACCACTGTACAGTACTGCACACAACCTTGACCGAATGACCCCGGAAAGGATTCAAAGCGTACCGAGCTGCATGTGTACGTTTTGCCAAAAGTTGGTAAGTCTTAAGGCGAAGTCTGTCACGTGTTACGATTGTTTGTCGAAATTTCATGCTAAATGCGACAAATCACTCACCTCAGATTTAGTATCGATTATTAATGAAGATGTTCATCCCTGGGTTCGTTACGTTTGCCAAGCTTGCAAGGCCAAAAAACAGCGTCATTTTCGGAGGCGAAAATCCATGAGGAGGAAATTGAGACGCCTCTTAATGGACTGGAATCCGGTATGCACAAACTGAATGAATTGATAAACAAAGACATAAAGCACCATTGTTGCCCGACTTAGAAGTTACTGCTGAGAAGCCAGTAGAAAATCCACCATACTGGAACAGGCCAACATTTGCCTAGATAACCGAGCAGATGGTGACTAAAACGGCTAAGCGTTCGTTGGGATCAGTGACTTCTCGACTTAACGGAAACGAGAAATGACTCAGAAAAACCACTACTAAAATGACTGACTCAAATTATAAAACAAAATACGCGGGTGTAAACCCTAGTGTTATATGCACAAACGTGACCCAGTCGTAGGATACGCTGTTCGAAGCTAAGCAAAAACATGACTTAGCTGAGTGGTATAAACTCTGTAGTCAGATGAGACTGGCCACATTTACTCCTTCAATAATAGTTCGAATTAACTGCTACCTGAATTCTCCTCGAAAGGATGATCCTCTTCTCTTAAAAATAACGCTGCAATCTGCGGAGGACGTGGAAAACTTACTCCTAAATGCTTACCTTCTTAGAGGTGATCCAGAGATTACATGTCGTATTCATGCAGACTTACCATGGTGGGAGCGAAAGTCGTCGCAGAAATCTGGAGAAGAAAGTAATCCAAGAAGTATAGTAATTCTATGTGTTCCAGAAGATGCTGCTGACGTACCATCGCTAGAAAAGTCTTATCATGATCACAAGCAGTGGAAATATGTGGTTGAAACAATTGGTATTAAAATTGCCATACTTTTGGATGACTTTAGGATACTGCGGCCTGCCAACTATAAAGGGCAATGTCCTATCCCTTTAAAGCTAACCTTATCACGACAGAAATGACCGATACTATCAAAAGTGATTGGAAAGCTGATAGAAAAATCCTACCCCAAAACGTCAAGTTGGGCTTGCCCAGTGAAATAGCCGAGAGCAAGCAAACGGAGAGTACCGACCCACAAACACCTAGTGATGAGGTTTAACCTGAATGTCATGAGATAGCTCCAAAACGCTTGAGCATTTCGACTCTAACCGAGTCGCCCCATTGATAACTTTTCATGATTTGAACATCACAAACTTTATAAGATATTTATATACAGATGCGCAAAGCCTTCCGAACACATAAGCTGAGTTAACCGAGATGTGTTTGCGCTACTCAGCTGACATTATCGCCATTACAGAAACATGGTATGCTTTCAATTGATTGAAACAGAGGTATCCATTCTAAATATAAATAAATGAATTTGATAAGGAACGATCGAGAGAGATGTAGTTGCGGTGTTGCTCTTTATCATCATAATCGACTCAAGTGCCATCATATAGACAATACAGAATCGTACAACGATAGGTTGATCAAAGTGCGTCAGCGCTTGACTCGCACAGAGCAAGCAACGAAACTTATTATAGGTGATTTTAATCTGTTCACCCTTTATCTCAAGGGTGATCACACTTAAAAAACGAAGTAGGTTTACGATTTAGTCGTAATAAGGACAATGGTTCAACTGGCTCTAATTTCATGCTTCTGCACAACTTTCCCCATTCTTCTTTATCGTGCTTTAATTTGTCCTCTGGTAAGGTGGCACTTGTTTCCTTTATGTTGGTTCAAAACACGCTTAGTCCATATAGGACAGTACACTGTGCGCCTGTCACTCTTCCTGTTTGCGTGACGTTTCAACTGTTTTAGATGAAATACCTATGGTGTCCACTTTAAGAGAATTTGGCACCATGACTTTTGGTATTGAATAGAAGGGTTTCCGCTGAACCATCAGATGAGCAAGTGGCTCTGGCTCTGTAACTTTTTTAGGACAAGGGAAGTTTTGAACAGACAGACATTCAACAGTCGCTTTGTAAAGGTGGCGTCTTGATGACGAGAACGCACATCAAGACTCTCCGGCACATTTGAAACAGCTGAACCTTCATTTTGAATTATCTAAGGAGAATCAACTTTTATCTGAATGGTATTACAATTAGGGGTTCCGATTTATCGAAAATGATAATTGTAAGCGGTGATCATACTCTCTACCGATACCTTCAACGTTTGCATGCCGAGCGCTCAGCTGGACACTTGTTCAAGCATCTAAATCTGCGTTTGGTTTAGTTCGACAATTGTTTTACATGCATAGCATACCCCAGGCATTTTTTGATCATTCGGAACCGATACGGCTTCCGGGGTGAATGATTTGTCATATTTGGAGTGACACGTGTGTGGGCAGTTGCGACACGTGATAGATTTGAACTTACCACACTCATCGCACTACTTTCTTGCAGACGACTCATGTTTCAAGAATATCAAATCGTTTCATGATAACTGGGTCAACCGAAAGTACATGTCAGAGCACAAAATCGGTCGAAGTTGGTTGGTGTGGTAGTGAGGAGTTGACAGAAAGTGTTGAGTTGTAGGATTAATTCATAAACCGAACTAGCCGAGAATTTATCAGTATCACACTGTTACATAGTGTTCGTGCGACGAAAATCGGTGTTCAACCACAAAATCACATAGTGATTCCGGGTTAAGCACTCAATGCGCTTGTTGATAACCAAAGTAATATGTTGATCACTTTCCCGCACTCACAGACTACTACCGGTTTCTCGCTGGTTGCATTAGGTGGAGACAATAATATTAGGTTTAGTGAGCCTTAAAACAGTGGTAAATAATTGTAAATAAAGTTATGCTTGAATGCCACTGTTAACTTTGTTCATCACATATCCACTGTATCAAGGTACACTGAAACTTATCTTACTGTCTCCACCTGCCTACGGCAAGAAGCCAGACACCGGTAGTGGTGTGTAAGTGCAGGGGAAGTGAGCAGAACATTACTTTGATTGTCAGTCTCCCGTTAAGAATTTTAGTGTGAAATCAATTTCACGTTGATTATTTCTCTGAGTAGTTCCCATGAGTGCTAAACACCAATAAGTTGATCTAACATCAGAAAAACAAAAGCGATTTGAATAAATGAACTAACTGCAGAAAATCTACGGGTAATACACACAAGGAACGACACGTCGTAGATGGATAATTCTTGTATGAGTAGATCCTCCATAGCAAATTTTCAGATAGATATAAAAAAATCAAACATACCTGATGGAATCATGAAAGTTATATAAACAATAATGGAGTTCAAAATGATCAAATCGCACGTCACGATTTCGATCTAGCGCTGTTCAGTAAAATCCAAGATGCGGAATATAGACTTTATACAAGATTTGGTGATTAGTGTGTTCAGTCAATCAACATCATTAACCGTTCACCTTCATCTGATACTTTGTTCAATGATAAATTAATTGAGTCCTTACGCTACATCTAAACCACCTATACTTTCAAGCTTGCTAACGACTAAAAATTGATCTGTGCAGTGGTTTGTACATAAATTTTGAAGCTCGTCTAGTCAAGCATCGCGTTTTGTGTAGAGTATGAAAAATTGATCCTATTCCATAGATCTGTTCTATAAGGAGTTGAAATTGGGACTTCGAACATTGAGAAGACCGCACATGCTGTTGCAAAAGAAATAAGATATATCTTACCATTGACCTAAGCTGTGGACCTGTCACGTTAAAGGCACTGTGTGAAGTACCATCGACAAGTTGAGGAAAAGCCGGCAACATGATAAAGGGGGTTGATTGTTTGAGTACAGTCAATTGTTGTGAGCGCTGTGGGAGAGATTGTCACTCCGAAACGGACTGTTTTTTTCATTTGATACTTTGCGAGGTAACGAATCGCCACGCGCTTGAAATGTTCATTCATAGTCGACAACTACCGAATGAGGTGTGCAACAACAACACTCTTACGTAAATATTAGTCTTCGCGATTTTTTTGGGAAATTGAGTACTTGCGTGAATCCGGATTCATATTGTAGTACATTATTAAATTAATAAATAATAATCGAACGGGAGCTTTTATAATTTCTTTTATTCCTTAGTGATGCATCAAATTTTAAAACTGCAAATCGATTTTTTAATCAATTGAGATTGTAAATCTGCCGTTGGGATGAAACTCCGTAAACTAAACCAAAACAACATCCACGGAGCGAATACAATTACATCGTCAATACTACGCACGTCTGTCGGTAATCTGATTGCTCCTCTAACCTGACATCATAACCTTCGCCTAGCTTGAACCTCTCATCTCGTTGGTGTTTATGAATGCGAAAGCGGAGAAGATTGGATGTACGTTGATACTGCGGGCCGAAGATATCGCAATGCTTGAGCGTTTCAGGTCAGTTTAGAGCTGTTCCGTAATACCTCTAGATGTGTTTACACAATAGGATGGGTTTCAAGCAAGTGGGTTTTTATTAAATCCTCGAAAATGTGAAGGGTTGCGTTTTGGATAAACTGTCTATCATACGCATGCACTTAATATCCAAGATCTCATCTAAAAGACCACTAATATTTTGGGTTTCCGTCAATGTGTCTCCCGAATTTACTGAAAAGCGAGATTCCATCAATGTATTCCTTTGATAATTTGTTTTACGAAATGTTTAACAGAATTCCATTATTTAAACGCATCTAAGGCAGCACTCGCTTCTGGGGAACAACCACACTGGCGATACTCGATCTTGATCTGACGAGCGAAAAAAAAATGTCAGCCATGATATACACTATGAATCACAACTTGGAAAGAGTGATCATGTAGTCATTGTTTTCCACTATATATCTGAAGCGAGAAGAGTTAGCGACATTCAGAAATTGAGAAGAAATTCTATACCGTTGCATTATGAGTGGCGTTTCAAGAAGTTACCGATAAACACTGATGTCCAACAATGCTAGTAATTGATATTCGGGATAATCTACGAAAAAATAAAACATCCCTCAAAATATGTTTCAGAAAAGTGGAAAAAGGATTAACATTCGTGATCCGCATTCGAACACGGATATGGATAAAGGTGAGAAACTGAGCGTGGAGAAGCCACATACTGCAGCCGCATCTGATTTCTACAGTTTGTCGAGGAACAAAGTTAATAAACTTGCTCAGGAGAATAGTGAAGAGTATCAAATCAATTATATGGATAAAAATAAACAAATCCCAAAGCTCCTCTTTCAGAGCGCGGACACCAAGGCCAGGGTAAAGCCAGGCATTTCCGCTTTACTTACAATGACTGGAAATACATCCACCGCTATCTAAGCCGCCAAAGCACTCGCTCAAATTTATTCTAGACATTTCTACCATAACAAGCGCCTATATTGTAAAGCCTGCATTCAGATCACAAATTTACACAAAACACGAAATCGCGGTAAACCCTGAGTGTTTCGGTGAAGATACTCGGGTTAAATATAAAAATCGCCGGGTATTGATGAAATAAATTCTTTTCTCTTAAAACAATACGCCCATGCTGTTTTCTCATCATTCCCTTATCTTTTTATTATGTCGCTGATTTCTAGCAAGGTTGCTACTGACTGGAAAAATAGATTATTCTCTGTGATATATAAATGCGGGAACCAATTTGATGTGACTAACTACACATCAGTTACATTGTTGCCAGTGATCTCTAAACTACTCGAACGATTAGTAGCTGCTGAAATTATCAGACATTTGGAACCAAATGAGCTTCTTTCAACCGTACAGCACGGAATCAGGCCAAGATAGTCCTGCCTCACAAATGTTCTCATAACTCTGGATAATTGAACTCGAGCTTCGTAAGATCGATACCCTATGCATGCATTTTAATTCAATTTGGTTTTAATGGTCTAAAATGCATATAGCTTCACAAATAACCACAGAATAATATGGGAACTACGAATAATATAACAAGCAAAAACGGGATTTGATTGCTTACTGAGCATTTCAAAAATCAGATAAAATCAAAAATGCAGAGTTTGTTATCGATTGGTGGGAGGACAAATGGGGTTATCGTGTATAGTTTTCTTCAATGGACGGGTCAACAGTCAAAAAGGCATCAAGACTTTCCTTGAAAATATGCTGATTTGGTGAGTTTACAACATAATTGGGAGAATGTTCCAAGTAAAACTGACTCGCCCGGCAAAAAATGTCGTCTAGATTTGAGTCGCGAGTGAGTGACAGTTAGAGTAAATGTGTGAGCTCTTGTTTTATGATATCCTCATAGATTAAATGAGCATTGTAGAGGGTGGTTTGCGGTATTCAATATATTGTAAACCAAAATCAAATCCCCCGGGAGACGACCAAGTAGATAATCGTATAAATTTAGGGTTTTCATCCGCTCATTGTATGGTTTTCGGCGACAAGTTTGGTAGCTCGATGGTATGTTCTTTGCAAAGCCATGGCGACATTGCTTGAACTGCACATTCCATCGTGGGTCTAATGTACGTACTTATAATGCAGGGAATTGTCTGTTTTGAGAACCTACCGAAAATTCTATTTAGGAGAGGCAATTTCTGTGATGTTTTTCGATAGACGGAGATGCAGTGGCTAGACATCCTCAGGGTGTTGATTATTAACACACTTATGTTTTTTGTTCTAAGGTCCACGAGAGGCTGTGTGTACCAAGAAAATATTGGAACTCCACATTTTTTCGAAGCTACAACATGTAACGCTCTTGGAAATTGGAAATTAGACTATTTTTAGAGACCAAACGTGTACGTTGTCCAGATCCTTCTGGAGCAGTTCGCAGTCTTCCTGCTTATTTATCTTTAATTACCCTGCGGCACTCCACCTGTCATGGTTACCGACTTCGATAAAGCACTGTCCACAGACAGTTGAACAAGTCGATCAGTAAGGTAATTTTCTAATTAGGCTACACTTCTGCCAGTGACACCAAAACTTCCCAGATTCTGTAAGAGAATACTGTTGTTTACGCGCTATTAAAAATACCGCAGCAAACCTTTCGAGCACCTTAGATACGGCGGACAACAAAGAAACAGGCTAGTAATTTTCATACTCTGAAACGCACCCCGGCTTTGCAAATCGTGGAGTTTATACCGGATTTCCATTCAAACGATATGACTCTTTAGGACCGCTATTCGCAGAATTACTGAATTAGTGGTCCGCAAAGAATTTGTGCACAATCGTAGAATATATTATGTGGCATTTTATCATAACCAGAAGATGCTCTGGGTTTCTGTTAGGAGAACACCCTCCTATCGAGTTCGCAACGAAGGAAAATTTGTTGTTGGGTGTGTCATGTTGTACCTCGGCAACAAACCCCATGTTCATTACAATTTAAGTTGTCTGACTCGCACATGAAAACCGACATTCGTCGTTCCCATGTACACTGTCCAAACGCACACACTGTTCGCTTAAATCTTTAACTCCCGATCAACGTCCCATTCTGGTCTCGTTCTGATTTCCTGGTTGTTTGATTAGAACAACGCATATATCGGTAGGACACAACGACAGTCTCTTTTGCAACATCTACGACACATCCGTTTTAACAAATTCAAAGATTGTAGAGTTCTCAGCACATCTTCGTTGTTAATGGTTATTGTTTCCAATGATAAATAATGCGTTATCTCTGAATCCAGTTGTATATCCATGCTTTCCATCGGACAAAATATTCTAACACAATAATTTACTATAATATCCGTGATGTTTGCTTCATGTTACTCGGATATGTCTAAAGCATTTGACCGTGTTGACCACAGAAATTGGAGCAGCATGGGTTGGGTGGCAGATTATTGACCTCGTTTACGCGAACGATATTCTTGAAATCGTACGGAGCAACACCATTTTATTTGCGGATCACATCAGAGTTGGGATTATTTTGTGCACCATAGAAGATTGCCAACTTCTATAGAAAGATCTCGAAGCACGTGGTCCTTACGAAACTACGTACCATTCAACGACATCAATATTGAATGTCGGTCAATCCTTCGAATTCACAAACTCTGTGGGATCTCAGCAACGTTCATTGGTTACGGAATAGAAAGACCTGCGTGTGTGGGTTAGCAGTAACTTGAAGTCTTCATGGCAGTGTTCTGTGTTATACAAACATTTCTGTCAAGGATTAACAATGCTAAGAAAGATCATTGGTAGTTTCATAAAGCAGGTACTCCCACGGATAATTAATACCGACAAACAACGGTCATCATTGCTACTGAATGACATGGCTTTGATTAAACGCGTATACCACCGCACTACAAATCTGGTGACCGGACTATACAACAGGCCATATAAGGAGAAGGTTGCAACTTAAAACCTATTTGACTTTTCTTATCGTCACATCGGGGTGATTTTATCCTGCTGTTCAAAATTTTGTTTACAATGAGAGTCACACCTTTCTGAAGGCTGGTATCGGGTTACTGACAACCGTAGAGATATATTCATTATAAACAACCGTGAGAGGGTTTTTTCTAGATACTTACGAGGAATTAAGGAAATTTTTGTGTATATATTATCATACAGAAACATACTTTCAATAACATGGAATTGGATAAGCAACGTTTATTTGAATACGCTTCATGCAAATGTTTTCCAGATTATTAGGCAAAAATGTGCATATTTATCTCTTGCAAAAGTTTTCATTTTGTCGTCACTGGTCATAAAGTGCGCTTTTTTCACCCATTCCTTTACGGACTCTGACACAGATGCACATTGCAAAAACGAAACCGAGAATTTGGAGCAACGTGAATGACCCGACGCAGATAGCAATTATCAGCAAGTGATTCTTTAGGAAGGATTCTACAGCTGTGAAACAACTCTGAAAGCAAAATAAAGAACCTCAGTCATCAAGTGCAGAAATTTTATTTGATGTACTTTGTAACCATAGATATAAATGTTGAGAGGTATATATACTTCGAAAACATTTTACATCATTATATTCAAGCAGACAGAAAAACTATTTTTGAAAGGAAATGATGACCCAATTGTTGTATATGTGTGAGCTGACTGTTATTCCTAAATCCCACTGTATGTAAAGGAATATACAGTATTATTTTTCCCACGATTATTAATGATCTAATGATAAATTTGTTAAAATGCCTCACAAAATCCATTGTATGTCAACAGAGCTAATAATGTTTTTGAATTTCCAGTTAAAAATAGTATTCATAAGATCGTTTTTAGGATAATTAGAATAAATGAAATGATAACTGTTGATCCAGTATCTAGAGTTTCATCATACGATTATATACATCGGTGGTTTAAAAATATAATAAATATATTATTTATAATGTGAATAAGAAATAAAAAGTTAAAAATTATACTTGAATAACTGACAAAATTACCTCCGTGTATTGCGGATTACATGCGTCTGGTAGAGTAGTAAAACTTGATTTCTCATCAGGTCCACAGCAACGCAGCTACAAAGGCATCATCGATACCTCAAACAACTTACGAAATTTTGCAAGTCTTTGATTGTTATTCGGACGTGAATGTTGTCCTGGTAATGTTTGTAAACATTTTCAAGAAGTTACCTCGCATAACGCGGATGAAAATGCTAACAAATTAAAAACTCATTTCTCTACGGAGCACAAAACCCGCGATCGCTGCTGCAAGTCAAATAAGTATAAAAGAGGCTACCAAATTGGCGTACTATATTGAAATTAGTATAGAAGTCTTGACAAACCGTGGTTAAACAGCAAATTTTTTTGGCATGCGCCACATACACCGAAGACACCAATGAACAGCATGAAACATCCCAGACCGATAACGATTCCAAAAATATGATCAAGTCCAACTTAATTTCTTCAGCATTTGTTTTAGGAAGACAAATGCTATTATTCCATAAACCAGCAAAGCTAATCCGCTGGCCTGGAAAAATAGTAAATATTAATGATGCTTACCATTATGATAATATTCCAAATTCCCAACAACATACGCAGTGAACCATATCCAATCCCAAGTTTCGTCACGTTGAATTAAGTGCTATTCAGTAGTGCAACATTACTTTAATTTGTGAAGTTATTGTCTCACCCAAAGGTCGACAAATAATCTATTAAAACAAAATATCAGATTACTAAAAACTTGTAGCTCAGGTGTAGGATTGTAATTCAAAGATATTTTCTGAGACGATTCAGTTAATTTCGGTCGTTTTAAATGCAGTTTTGCTGATGTCGTAGAACAACTATGACTTACAAAAATAACATATATTCAAAATCGAAACATCAATTATTGTGGTATTCACTCACAAATATTAAAATTTCAATATAATACTAAAATACGCTCTTAAGAGGTCAATTAACGTTTAGAACTCTTGCATACGTGTTATATTTTATTTAAAACAAAGCACATTACGATTAAATCATTTATTTTCGCTGATACAATTCTGTACGGGGACTCGAGGAAGTATGGAACGAATAGTGTTATGTTATGGTTGTGCTCACCTATCCATCCATTACAAATCACTACTATTTGCAGCCATCTTGTGTGGACAGTAAGATGGAGTTAATTGGTACTTGAAACAGTGCTAAATTGAAAAAAAACGGTATGCTTGTATGCTATTGTCGCATAGGGTTCCTTAAATAAACCACGGTGTTGCAAAACTTAACCATTTAGTAATTCCTTGGCAAGCACACGAGGCGATCAAATTAAACTAATCTATTTTCGTTTTCACATCATCAGACCTTATAAACCACTTCCGGTTTCCAGCTGTTTGCAAATATCTTGTTGAGACAGTAATTTCAGGTTTATTCATCATTGAAACAGTGGCAAAGTTGTAAATGAAGTTATACTACTATGATACTGTTTTACTTGGTTCTTTCTATAAAACACGATGTTAAAATAGAGAATCACTAAGTGATTTTTGGCTAACTACTCGGTGACGGAAAATACGGCAATATATTGCGGTGTTCATATCGCCATCGCATACTCATCACTAACGGTTTCTGACTGTTTGCTGTCATCAGGTGAAGACAATGAGATCAGGTACGGTGAATCTTAAAACAGTGATAAGTTGATAAAGAACGTTATACTTGTTATACTCGTTAATGTTGTATAATTTTCTTACAAAGAACCATGATGTTTAATTACCGAATCACAAAAGGATTCCTGGCCACGCGCAAGTGTCACTGATAATAGGCTAATTGATTGTGGTGCTCACATCGCCATTCCCAACACACCATTAGCGGTTTGTTGCGGTAGGCTGTCATCAATTGAAGACAATAAAATCAATTTTACTGTGCCTTGAAATAGTAGAACTTTGGACATGACCACCACAATATATTGGCCTATTATTAACTACAAGAGCATTTGGCTAGGAATCACAATGTAATTATGTATTTACTCATCTTGGTTCTTTGAAAAAACCCTATGCGACAGTGGCTTACAATTACCGGAGTATTTGTATTAAAATACACCTCTGATTCCAACAATGCAGCAGCGCATGTCAATGCATTTCACTCATCGGAAACCTAATTTATAATTCTTAATTGCATTGCACGAATTTTTCATTCCCTACTGCAATGTATGATTTCTTGTTTGTTCGAACTGTAGCTACACAGAGTATGCTCTGTGGTGATTTCGGACATTTTCCCCTTAAACATTCCAAATGCTCAGAAATACGTATATCAACCCAGTGAGGAATTAATCAGTGCAAGCTTGGGCACCATGGCTACAAATGTGACCATAAATTCTTGAATCCTGAAATGGACATCGAGCTGCTCCAGAGAGGATTTATCACAGAGCAACTAAAATATTTGTCTGTCTACGCACCCTACCATGTAAGTACCGACTGGTTTGTCTTAATTTGGAAACTGCCTCGCAGACGGGTTCGATTTGATCTAATCTCAACATATAAAATAATGAATTTAAAGATGCACCCTCCGAGGTATTTATTTCGCCTCCGGTCAAGCCGTCACTCGTAGTCACCCATTTGAATTTAATTTTTTACACATTCTCACCGAAACTGCCGTCGGTTCTACTATTCAGTGCACCTTTGTTTCTCATGGAACTCCGTACTCACAGATGTTGTACAATCATCTAGTGAAACTATTTTCAGGAACAAATTGAATATATTTATGCGTAGTAATTCCACCCTACATCCCGATTATATAACATGACCTTTATTCAAACATATATTTTTCAATCGTACTGCGAATATACATGACATTTTTTTATAACTACAAAACGGACGATCATCCCAGTACCTCAATTTATTTTGTATATATATTTATTGTCTTTATACGAATATTCTGTGGTGTTGTACCGATACGAGCAATTTTATACCATAAATAATTGAATCTTGAATCTTGGATATACCAGGGAGTCAGAAAGCCCACGACGATACTTCAGTGGGTACATAAATTAATTATCGCTTGATATTAATCCTTCTTAAGTTTAGCATATATTATTTGCATAAATGAACGGAAGTGAGCCAGATTTAATTTGCAAAGATGCATAATATATAAACCATTGAAGATCTTGAATATGATTGGAATAAGTATTGATAAAAATCGTTTATTCGCTTATAAAATTCGACTTTTTGTGAATAGTATTCTCGAAGATTCCATTCTAGTCATTAACTAATCAAATACAATTTTATCAGATCTCTTTCACATTGTGTATACATGATGGAAACCATGTCAAGAATTTATGACTCAAACATCGATCCAGGTTTGATTTGCTTACGTCACATTTCGTTGGTTTGATTGGTAATTTCAACCATATGGGTCAGTCACTCCACAGATTTAACCTCTTTTGCAGGACTACCACTATCTTCTTTGTACCGATCCCACCAAATGTCTATTTGTGATCGTAAAACAGCATGCAGTTTTCATGCATTACAGTTCGTAGATCATTGACCAACACGATGAGCACGAATGGATCAACAATCAATTTTTAGGAACCCAAGATGTGGCAAAAGACAAGTTTAACGGATTTTATTCACTTCAAATCCATTCACTCAGCAGTTCACAAAATACATCATTCATTTATAAATCTATCCTCTTCAAACGACACATCAAACAATGTGTCTAAAGGCTCAGTAGTGCCTGTACGAAATGTAAAGCGCCGATCAACTTGTCACGGTGCGTTTTAACAACGTCATGTGTTATAACTTTCCTTATTGTTTCTGGATTGACCGTGAAATTTTATGCAACCGCACCGGATACCTCTTCTATCTGAATGTTGTTATGTTCAATGGGATAATCTAATGCTACTAAGCACAAACAGATTTTTTCTCTTTCAATAGTAGGTAGTAGTAGACTTGGCTAATTTGTCAACCTATATCGAATGAAATTATGAAAACTGAAATTCGGTACGTGATCCAAATTCACTTATTACATTTACGCTGCATATATTCAACGTATTCTCTCTCTCTCTCTCTCTCTCTCTATATATATATATATATATATATATATTTCAACTGAAATTAATTATAAAATATTCGTTGAGTATATAAAATAAATGTGGTGAATAATGCATTTTAAAACCTTAATTTTTCTGATATAAAATTTATTAAATTATCTACACTAAATAATTGTATTGTTAGATTGGACAGTGACAATTTAGTAATCCTTAATAAGTTAAAAAATAGAATCGGAAGTGTCAAAACTCAGAAACAAATTAGCAGCATGCAATTCACCCTCTTTTACGCGAAATAAAAACGTATTTTGTCACTCATGAAACCTGATCTAAGTTTCGAACAATATATTTTGATTCAAGCTTATTTGTAAAATCCATGTGTACAGACATATGTCAAAGAGAAGCTAGTTCAAAAATGCAATCCTTTACGACGTTGCAGATAATTACACTTCGAACTATTTACAAATTTATCTTTTCAAAAAAAGCATTTCAATAGAATGTTTAACATTAGACCGACTGCGTAAAAACATTATCAAACAGCGGACGTTTGTTTTATTGCAATTCTTAGATGAGAGTATTGCATCTAATTGTCATGATAATAAAAACCTTTTGAAAAATACCAACGTTCTTGAATGTGGTCATGTAAACTGACTTGTAGCATTTGCAACGGAAATTCAACTATATAAAAGCAAATTTATTAGTTATTTTATAATTAACACAACATGTGGTATTGCATTACACACCAGCTCGATTACCTCGAATATATTTTTACTTCAATTACGAAAGATTTGGCATTCGTAATTGTTTTCGTAGACAAAGCATAAGCATTTGTTACTGTTCTTTATAAGTTTTTATTATCAAATCTTAAATCATGTGGAAATAAAGTAAATCTTCTTTCCTGACTAACTTCTTTTCTTACTGATCGCACTAACTAGGTTGAAGTCAAGAGCCACTGATCTCATAGCCTGCTAATTCACGGTATGGTTTGAAGAAGTTTAAAATTCATCCTCTCTCTTCAACAATTCCTTTTATTTTGAAACTATATACAAAACCTGAAATTTGTCAAATGGATTTTGCTTGTGTTTAATTTACCTATACTATTTTGATATAAAACGGTTCATATTTTTTAACAATTTTGTTAGTTTAAATCTTTCCTTCCAACGCGTTCGGTCAAATGTTTGTTTTACTTCATTGTTTCTGACATTCTCAGTCATTGTTGCTAAATTTGGTTACCAATTTGGCTCCAGTAATTTGCTGGATTTTGGACGCTAATTTGGAAGTCATTTTTGTTTGTCACGGAAAATTTGGACGACATTTTGGTAACTCGATTACCTCTAGTTTCATATCAGGTTGTCTTTGATTGAATTAAATTGATTCTGGAGTATTTGGCTTCATTATATGCTGTTACGTTATTATACAATTGAGGTTTTTATGTTTATTTTTGTTGTAATTGTTGCCAATTACATTACCGTAGAATATCCAATTCGTTGTTTTGAATTTCTTGAAATAAGAAAAGAGTGGTCTACGCCTTACTCACGTCACATATGTAACAGGCACCTTACTGTTTCTTTTATATATAAATGATATACATAATCTAAACGGGGCCTTTGAATCGGCCGTGCTCAAAATTAATGTTTTCATGCATTTTTATTTTTTCAGTCAACACGGAAGCTTTTGTTTTTTGAAACGTTTTAACATGTCGTGAACATGTAAACAAAGGACGTTTGATGCCCCACACGCTTTAAACGCTGCGCAATATTTTTATTTTTTGAAGGATGGGAAATTTGCTGCGCCGGTCGGAATAATGCGAAAGAAAACTCATACATGCCTGCAGACGGAACCGAAACTGTTTTGATTTTGAACGTGACTGGCAATCTCAAATTTTCCCATCAAAGTTTGACGTCCCCCTTATTCGTATTGAAATTCTGTTTAAACTATTTTGATTAACTGAAAATTCGTTTTAACGAATAAAGTTCTCTTCTTCTTCTTCTTCTAATTGCAATAATATTGTTATGGTAATTGTTAATTATAATACAGTAGAAAACTTAAAGGTATTTTAGATTTCCGGAATAACCACTTAGGGGTCAACGTCGTGTATTTTAAACGAAAAGAGATTTTTGAAATTGTTTAGCGTTAATAAAAAATCCAACTAAATATATGTAAAGCCCAGACCAAAAATTTCATTCACGTTTTCCAATTTGGTGTAAGTAGACTAAACAAGTTTAATATTCCTTTAAACAATAAAACACTTGGTGAGATTTCATCCAGTTTGGCTTATTCAGCTCACGTGATTTATGTAACGAAAACGTATGACATTTTTTGTTGCCATTTATTATTTGCTAATGAAAAAATATGTAATTATACGCGTCCTTAAAATTCAAAAATATTACAATTTTATTTCAACATTTTGATAATTAAAACAATTGATTATTCGTTTCAGGACTTGGTTTATATTCATGACATTGCACTTCCATTACACGGAAAGACAGTGTTTTCTAAACTAGATTTGGTGCGTGCTCATTACCAGATACCTGTCGCCGATGAAGATATCCCTAAAACAGCTATTACCACATCCTTTGGTCTTTTCGAATTTTCAATGATGCCCTTTGGTTTACGCAATGCTGCTCAAACCTTTCAGAGATTCATGGACCAAGTTTTCCAGGGATTGTCTTTTGTGCATGTCTAAATTGATGACGTCCTAATTGCCAGTTCTTCTCAACAGGAACACGCAGAATATCTGCATGCTGTTTTTCAGCGACTTTCACAGTTCGGCGTTTGGTTAACTCGGATAAATACCTTTTGCTGTTGCTTCCCTCGAAATTTTTGAACATCATGTCAATCAAAACGAAATTCGCCCTGTGCTTGATAAAATTTCGTCCATCAATGAATATCCATGTCTTACCTCGCTTCGAGAGTTACGTCGATTCCTCGGGTTAGTTAACTATTACAGAAGAATAATTCCAAACTGTGCTAACATCGCTCAACCGATGACTGATTTGTTACGCGGAACGAAACGACAATTTAAAATGAATGCAGATGCTGCTGAATCGTTTCAGCGATTGAAATCTGCACTGAAAGAAGCATCTACGTTTTCCTATATGTCCAGGAATCCCAACGCCATGATTTCACTTGCCACCGATGCATCACAAGCAGCAGTCGGTGCTGTCCTGCAGCAAAGTATTGACGGTGTTACTACACCGCTCGCATTCTTTTCTCGTCGTCTACAACCCACTCAAACCCGCTATAGTACATTTGGCCGCGAATTGTAAGTTATATATTATGCTGTTCGTTATTTTAGACATTTGCTTGAAGGTCGCGATTTCATTGTTTGAACCGACCACAAACCTCTCACTTTTGCGTTGTCCGCCACAGCTGATAGATATTTACCACGTAAGATACGTCACCTTGACTATATTTCTCAATGTAAGAGTGACATTCGCTATCTATCTGCTCCGTCGAACACCGTTGACGATGCATTTTCTCGCATGCAACACACAGCACTCAGTCAAACGGACTTCGATCTCACGCAGCTAGCTGAGTCTTAGCAACATGACAGTGACATGCAGGACTACTAATCTTCGTCATCATTCCGAGTTCAACGTAACCCATTCCCAACACCAGCTTGACTGTTTTGTGTGATTTTTTCAACGAACATCCACGTCCTTCAGTACCGAAATTAATTAGGAAATCCATTTTTGAACATTTTCATTTCCTTTCTCATCCCGACATCCGTGCTACTCGTAAGTTGATAACTGATCGATTTGTTTGGCCGAACATGCATGCGGATATTCAAAATTAGACAAAAGCCTGTCTCCGGTGCCAACGCAGTAAAGTTCAACGCCTTACTCTTAGTGCCCCAGGATCTTTTCCTCCACCAAGCCAACGTTTTCAGCACGTTAATCTCGACATTGTCGGTTATCTGGCTATCTCTAATGGTTTCACCCACATTTTAACTTGTGTCGAACGTTTAAGCTGCTGGCTTATAGCCATTCCCATTCAGACAATAACGAATAGTTCGCTTTGGGATTTAAAGCGAAGCGAAGTTGCGAAGCGAAGCGAATATTGCTGAATATTCGCTTCGCTATCGCCATGGCGAAGGGCAAAAATAAACTTCGCTAAAAATTCGTTATACTTCGCTTCGCTTAAAACGAAGTGCAAGTTCAAACTGCGCCGTAAACGAATATTAGCGAAGTATTCGCTAAAAGCGAAGTCTTCGTTTTTGTACTTTAATATTTTAACCCTTCTACGGGAATTGTTTTTGATGTTGACACTTGTTGATAGACACCGCCAGACAAGTGAACTCCGATGGTGACTGAAAGTACCGACGTAAGCCAGTTAGCAACAGACTGCTTGTTTATTTTCTATAAGCTAACATTTGAGGTGGTAACTAGTGTTACGGTCAGTAGACAAAGGGTTGTTCTTTTTTGTACTTTAATATTTTGTCTGCTATTTATTGTCTGCTATAAATAGGATGAAAATTTAATTGTCTCATCATAGTTTCATCATGAGCCCCCTGAAGACGCATCACAAGTCGGACAAGGACAAAGACTCGGCCTCGGCCAAGAAGTCCAAGAGGAGCCCGACCCTCAAGGTCAAGCTGCCGTCCTAAGACCCCTTGACCCCCAAGTCCTCCAGAAAGGGGTCTCCGCCGCCGTCAGATGATGATGATGATGACGACTTTCATCACACCACCTACCGGCACAAGCATACCAGATCACCGATCTGGAACTTCTTCAAGAAGGAGGCTGTGAAGAAAGGTGCGAAGGAAAGAGAAGCTCGAGCTCTTTGCCAAGTCGAGGATTGTGGCCAGTCCATCGCACGGCCTCAGGGAACCCCCCAAGGCATGGTCGGCCACATCATGTCGAAGCATCCGGACGTTTCTAAGCAGTTTCTGAACCAGAAGGCCAAGTTGGAGACTGAAAAGGTGAGTTAGACTCAGTTTGACGCAACCTTCGCTATACTTCGTTTAAACTTTGCTATACTTCGCAATAACTCGCCATACACTTTGGTATAGATCGCTTAGTACTCCCAAATACTGTGCATGAACATCATTATACTTTGCAATAGTTTGTTGGAAATGAAGCTCAACTGTTTTTTCTTTATTTTCTTTCCCAGAAGAAGCAGCAGCAGTCCCAGTCCAGCTCTTGGCGAGTCAAGTTCGGGGAGTCATCCAAAACCTCTTCAAGAAGGCTATCAGTGACCCCGATCACACAGTACTACAAGTCCGGCGGCAGCGCCAGCGCTCCCAAGAAGTACAACCCGAACAGTCCTCTCCAGCTGAGGACCAACATGGAGATCATGGCCTACCTTGCCGGTGCCAACCTTTCGTTCAGCCATGTGGAGAATCGCCACTTTATAAGGTATTTGAAATGACAAATTTACAATTACAAGTTGTTACCTTCTTACTTGAAAGATAATTTTGATTTTACTTTGCTATACTTCGCTTAATCTTCGCTATTCTTTGTTATATATTGCTATTTTTCGATTAAAAATCACTATAATTGGGATATATCGCTAATACCTTCGCTATTATTCCAGGTATTCTCAGTCGCTGGACCCGAAAATCAACATCCCCAGGCAGATCATGTTTTCCAGGCACATCTGTACCCTCCTATTCAAGAATGTAGAGGAAGCCATGGAGAAGAAGCTCGCCAAGGACCTGGCCAACCTCATGGGAGTTGGATGCACCAGTGACATGTGGACCAGCCGCTCCAACCAGGGGTACCTGAGCTTGACTATCCACTACATTGATCCAGACTGGGTCATGCAGAGATTCACCATGGACTGCAGGATGGTGGTGGGTAGGCACGACTCGGAGGTGTTGGGCCGCTACCTCAACTCCATGATTGGTGCCATCAAGAACCTCAAAGACAGCACTGCGACCATCATGGTCACGGACGCCGAGGCCAAAATGAAGAAGGCTGTGAAGAACGCTGACAAGATCAGCAAGCACCTGCTTTGCGTCGACCACGTAATTAACAACGCCCTCAAGTATGCCATGCAGATCGAGGAAGTGGGCGACTTGGTCAAGCTGGTTAGGGCTCTGGCCACCGGGGTCAAGCGTTCTTCGGTCAGGAACGATCTCATGAGGAAGAAGGCAGCTGACTTGGAAGGTGAGTGAGCGCAATATTCGGTTAACTTCGATACTATTCGCTATAATTCGCTATATAATTTGCTATGTTATTCGTTATACTTTGCTATATTTGCATAGCTTCGCCATATTATTAGCGAAGCTTCGTTATTATTTGCTATAACTTCGAAGTTCAGAAGTCATTCCTTTACAGTTCCCTTCATCAAGATCGTTCAGTACACCAAGATCCGCTGGTCTTCAAAGTGCATGACCATCACATCCATCGTCCGGAACAAGGCGGTCCTGCTGTCGCTGAAGGATGATGTCTTCAACACCCCTTCAGACTTTGCGGCCCTCATTCCAAACAAACTGCAGTTTCAGGACCTGGAAGACATCCTCTGGCCCCTCGAGCAGATCAAGGAGGTCAGCAAACGTCTCCAGGCAGATGAGACGCCCACACTGCAGCATGTCATTCCGGACATGGCCAAGATTGCCATGATGTCCGCTTCCAGGATCAAGCTGTTCGCCGAATTTAAGGCTGCCACCAAGGCATTCATCAAGAAGTTCCAGGAGGAGATCAAAATCAGAGTTCCCGAGCTGGGCAGAAACGTGGACCTCTACCAGATGGCGCACTACCTGAACCCCACTCAGAAGGCCGTGTACCTCAGGACCAGGTCTCATGGTCACCTCTTCTACGAGTGCGAGCAGAGCATCAAGTTGCTCTTGGCCAACTTGGCCCCAGCCGCCCAACCATCCATTCAGATGCCGGAACCCGCTTGCCAAGATTTTGAAGGTTTTCTCCGAGAGCACCATGACCTTGATCTTGATCCGGAATTGGCCTTTGGCAGCGTCGACCAGTCCCAGTCCCAGTCTCAACCATCCCCAGTTCCTTCCTATGTCAAGGAGATGAATGAATGGATGGCGTCTCCCCTGGAAAAAGAGGACATCGACGTGCTCCAGTACTGGAAGATGAAGGCCAAGAAGCTCCCTCTACTCGCCAAAGTCGCCCAGTAAGTTGTTTCAAAGTTAAAGGTCACTTATTTTCCGTTGGATTATATTTTATTCTCGTTATTCGCCATTCTTCGCTATAATATTCGCTAAACTTCGCCATACTTCGATATTATTCGCTATACTTCGATATATTATTTTCTATTCTTAGATGTAGTATTGCTATACTTTGATATAGTATTGCTATACTTCGAAATATTAGTTTAACTTTTGTACCCAATGAAACCTAATACAAAATACTAAACCTGTCTCATTTTCTTTTAGGATGGTCTACGCCATCCCGGCAACCTCAGCCTCATCAGAGAGGGTCTTCTCGGAAGCTGGACTCGTGACCAAGCCCACCCGAAGCCTTCTGAACAATGAGAGGGTACAGGAGCTCGTCTACATTCATGACAATTACGAGAGAGTGCTCCCCTACATGAAGAGGATGAAGCTCCGCATCCAGGAGTTCACCAATGGCGAAGGTACCAGCACTTAGTGTCAGCAGCAGCTCAAAGACCAGGATGACCCTGAGGCCAACCTTGAGGATGTCGAGTTTGTCGACACCCAGGAGCTCACGGCGGGGCCTACTCCCCTCTGACTGGAGGCAGCCGGACCAGTTCCGGCACCAGGTCCAGGTCCAGAACCCCGGTCTCAGAGACCGAGTCAGAGCTTCATCATTGACTTTTGAGGAACGATAGGTTCATCTAAACAGGAACTATAAGGGAGAAAACAGAACGAATTACCATTGTCCACCAAATGGACAGAATTCCAAATACGCCTTGAACCTTACTTCTGATTGGAACGACACAGCATTTCCTGGTAGTGCATTCCAACAGAGCGGAAAAAGTTAATCGCAACGGAGCCGCAGCTTTCTTCGCTTTTATAATTATAAATTCTGGCAATGGAACTAAATCTAACATGGTCGACCCATTACGCCCCAAAAAAATTCGGCCAGCTACGAAGAAGTTAAAACGACTATGCTATGATCCAGTAAATAGAGACGCAGCTTGACAAGACGATCTTCATTAGTTAGAAAATGGAAAAGTTCAGTTCAGTTTTCACAGGACAGTATGTGGCTAACGAGCCAAACGAGCGTCCAGAATTTCTTCCGGTGCGGAGCTGCAGAGAAGCACGCAGGTTTTTCTGTTTGTCTGTTTGAAATCTTTGACGATTACGACGCCAAGAGATTACTCGGATTGAAAGAAAAAGCAGTTTTTCTTCACAAGCACTGTGAGATGTCAGCTGAATTAGAATCGTGTATAAAAATACAGAAAACAAAAGCATTTAATTTAATTTCGGTATAACGCTAAAAGATGAACTACCTAAGCTTGTATGGCAATTAGGGAGAGTATTCAGGAAAAAATTACCCAAGTTTCGTTCCAAACCCTGCTTAAAACTCCAGACGGAACTGCAGGATATGGGTTCTTCTGGAAGAATGCTCCAGAAGTTTACCACCCTAAGGATGTAAAAGTGTTTCCTCGAGTCTAGTCAACATCTCTTGTTAGCAATTTCAAGTGAATAGCCCTGGGTGCCCATCTCGGGAATTAATGTAAAGAAGTCGTTCATCATTAAATCCTTCAAGATCCTAAAGGTTTCAATTGAGTCACCTCTTAAACGGAGAAAAGGAGAAAAGATCCAAAAACATCAGGTGTGCAGCGTACGGTTTTCCTCGCTGACCCTCAATCATGCGATTTGCCAGATGCTGTACGCTTTCAAATCGAAGAATGTTCTTTTGTAGTGAGGACACCACGCCTGAGCACAATATTCGAGATGCGGCCGAAATGATGTCTTGTAAAGTGGAAGGAATACACCAGGTCATCTGCCCGATAGCACCGATTTCGGCCGAAAACGTACTAGCGTGCACGCTGAGCAGCAGCGGCACATTGGTCCTCCCATTTGAAGCCAGCCCTAACCAGTACTCACAAATCCTTAACTTACTGCGCGGCGTTAACACTTCTTACTTTCTTTTATAATAATGTAACACGGTGTTGAGTTAAACAGTCTTGACGGCTCATTTAATGGTTATATTACCCAATTATTAATTGAAAGTAAATCATCTTATGATTTGAGAAATTTGAGTGTTTTAACCAATAATCAAAATGAACTTGAAGACTGGGTTACATATTTTAGCAATTTCAAATTCAGAATATGGCAGAATCGATTCAAGCGACTCTCCATTTACATGGTTTTAATAAAGTGATTATTACCGGTTTGCATATGCTCTGATAGATAAAGCAGTGCAACTCCTGAATTCTAGTTCACGTTATATGACATGAAGAATTCCAGTCAAACGTTAGTAACAAATCTAAAATTTGAAGGAATAAAATATCATATTTTGAAAGGAAGAGGCACAAGTATAACCATAACTATATAATTTTTCAGTTAGCAAATTTATTTTGAAAGATATATCTGGAGTATTTAAATGTGGTCAATTAAGTGCTATAATGGGACCAAGCGGAGCAGGCAAGAGTTCTTTGATGAACATACTGGCCGGATATAAAACAAAAAATGTTTCGGGAAGCATACATGTCGATGAAAGAGAACTAGATTCCGATGAATTTCGGAAGATTACTAGTTACATAATGCAAGAAGATTTGTTGTTGCCCCATTTGTCAGTGGAAGAAACTATGATGTGCAGTGCGAATTTAAAGCTCGGTAAAACGTTTGATACTGCAACGAAAGAAAAAATCGTGAGTTGTCACTCCGCTACCTTGTTATTTTTGCTCGCTTTTTAATCACTTATCTGCGATTCTCGTTGAATCAAATTATACTGCTTTGGAGTAAAATTATCCAAAAGTTATCTCAATTTGTTAGAAAATTTTATTTATGTTCTCAGTGCTTGAGTTATAGTAAGTACTGATCAACACTTTAAAAAATTCTTCTTGTTATGATTACTTAATTTCTACAGAATTACATAACATTTTATTATTAATAATTTAATTTAGTTTAACGACTAATACTGTGGATAATATTAATTGTCATTAAGTCTAATGTTTATTTTAATGGGCCGATAAGAAATGCATTAACGTCTCACCCATAAAGCTCACTGTTTATAAAGCGCATGCAAGAATGTTTCATCTATACAATGCATACGGTCGTCTTCAAATTGGAACATCAATCCTCCTTCCATTTTAAGTTTGATATTTTAATTCACATTTTTCTGTCACGATCTAGGAAATTCGCTTTGAATCTTAAACCCGACGTTAAAACATTTAGACATATTATTCGCCTTTTTTACATAGATGTGAAGCATTATCCAACAGCAAATGTTTAGCGCTATGTACATCAAGGATGTCTCAATGTGTTTCTTTTAAATTGAAAAGTATAAAACAAGTGCAAACAATATTATTTGCTAACATTAATTACATACTCGTTCACATTTCTTATTGGTTTTATGTTAGATAATCAAGATAGCACCCGTCACCACACGTGGCAACAAATTGCTTCTTTGTGATTGATGTTATCAAACTGTTAAACCTGTCCACGCTATCATTCTCAAGGATATGACTTAAAATTGTAAGCACGAAAATTGTTGCTGTAGACATCTGATTCATATTTTTGATCGATCAATAATGTTATCCGATGGAGTGGCGAGGAAAGTTTGTTATATTGCATAGCAGTAAAAGGTAAAGGAAAGTGATTATGGCGGTCTCTCTAGTCTTTTACAAAAATAATTTAGGACGTACCTAGCCATTTTTTATTTGTCAGTTTCACATTCTACATGATTTTGAAGTTCTAAGATCTAATGCAGTCTAGGATGATGGTCTGAAACGCCTAAACTTCTAGTCTCCAAAACCTAAATGATACAATGGCTCGAAGTGTTGAACTTCACCCCCAGTAAAAAAAAGAAACGTAACGCTACTTAGATATTCTTCCAAGATATATATAAAAACCGGAAAATTCTTTGAAAATGCAAAGTGTCATAAATATTATATGTGAAATTTTTTTATTATGTACACGCAATATAGGTCTAAACCATTTGAAACAATCGCTTGCCCATCGTATGACATTATATATATAATTTTATATTTTAATTAGATTATCAAGTTCTGAATTACAGTGAACGAAATCCTTCGTAATTATAAGCAACAACGAAATTCAACATAATGTATTTCCTCGAAACGTTACTAGAAAAATGTGATTCAAGATTTGTTACGGAGAAAGTGAATGGTTGTACAATACCATAAAATATACAAATAAATTACAAATAAATTTTAACATCAAAAGATCATTACAATTAATTCCAAATATGAAATAAAGTGAGAAAATTTTAATGGAAAATGTATGTTTCAGTGAATCTGTTTATGAAGTGTGCGTATAACGGAAGAACGGGCACGTTCGATTAAAATTGAGCCTATACGTTATTATTCAATATTAAAGTTTAATTTGAAAGTCATTTCAGTTGTTGACTATTCTATTTCTTGCGGTAAACAGTTCCAAAGAAAATATACACAGACTGCGTAAAAGATCTGATGACACTGACCGGGAACGATGCAGGTTAAGTATATTCACCTGATATAACATCTATAGCACTTACTTCATTATGTCTTACTTGGATCTTTGACGCATTAACTTCATATATGTGAGCTCTTACTATACATTGCTTATTCACGTTGTTTTGTGATAATAATCCATATTGTTATTGACGCGGCGTTATTGCATCAATCTGACATATCTTCTTTGCTTTTCGAAGAAAATCTCTGAGTTTTGTTTAACGCGGTCAGTAGACCGAAGTGGGTTTATGTCAGTTTGCCGGTTTGAGAAAGATTCGTTTATCTTCTTTTGAACGATAACACAGAACTACTTGTATTAGATACACACGTGTTTTCATGAGCTAATTCTAGTTTATCGTGATACTGTTTGCTCATTAAATTTCTTTCCATTCATGTTTCTTTGGGACCGCATTATTTAATTGTATTCAAACGTTGAAAAATAAATATTTATGTCTTCAATCAACAAATTGATTGCAATCGATATCTTTTCTCTATTATAGTTTGTGATATGATACAATACATAAATTAGAAAGCTTAGGTCCGGATTCTGATTAACTAATTCTGCTCTCGATAATATTTAGTTTTTCTTATTTATTTTACAAGAAATGTGTACGTTATAGAAAAATTCATATTGTTCCCGAACACGTTCTAATATTTTTCATTGCAGCTTAAATTGACATTTATAAGTTAAAATTTTAGCAGGTGTATCAGGTGCTATTCTGCAATTTTTGCTTATTTTTTATGTGACTAGTTGTGGACTACAACTCTTCTCAAGTACAGCCTATCATTATGTGGCTTGCCTCATTGTCGGATTTGGAAATGATCATTTTATTTTTATTTCTTTAGGTATTCGGAAAAATACAGAAATATTATTAATTCACAAGATTTATTAATCGCGCACCCCACTATTATATTAACTATATACTGGTATGGACAACACAGTTTAAATGTGAATCTTCAATGTGCTGATATTGTAATCGATGTTCATTTTAACTAGAAACGGTATCACAAATTGTATTATATTTTGAATTTTTACAGGTATCCGACATATTGAACAACCTGAGTCTGTGTGATGCGCTTCATACTCGCACTTCTCAGCTGTCTGGTGGACAGAAAAAAAGACTGGCTATCGCTCAGGAACTGGTCAACAACCCGCCGATAATGTTCTTTGATGAGCCGACGAGGTTTGTCTAATTATACTTTGTAAATATTATTACAATTTGAGTATTCTGCTCACCCTGTTGGTGATATATTTATAATCAAAGAGACGAGATTGAGATCTGCCTCATCTGCGGTAAAACGCGGTTGACAAAGATTATATGACGTGCTAGATGTCGAACCTCTCTCGTGGAGAAAACTAGCTTCCAACTCGCGACCAGTCGATTTTCATTTGTGTTGGAGCTGCATGTTGCCTTGCACCGCTATCTTTGTATATGCAGTTAATTGTTCTTCTTATCCTTATTATTATTTTGTCATTGCGATGATAATCTTTCAAACGGCATCATCATCATCATCATCAAAGACAGCAATACACCGGTAGCACGTACCGAATGCTCAACTGCCATACAACCATGAAAAGTAAAATCCTAAAAGATGGGGAAGGGTGGGACTTAAATTGCTACGGCTTCTATAGAAGAGTAAGCACAAACAAACTGGGAAGAGGTGCCTACACCTCGAATGGAACATGCATTCAAACAAGTTTCGTGAACGAGTAGAGCAACATCAGCACGGCAGCTTCCTTGCGGCTTTCACTGTCATGCATCATAACAAGCTTTTCTCGTCACTCCGCTTGACAACATACAAGGTTATGCAAACACTCCAAGAAGATGCTTAGTGCAAGACCGCCATTGAACACGGTTTCGGGACATATCCTGAAGCGTAACTAACCATTGCGATATATGATCGCGGGGACACCAGCCTGGAAGACGCGCTGCGCCTACTTTGGAAAGGTTACTAGTAAGAATTTTTAGCTGCCTATGCCATGTGACGGTTTGGCCACCCCGAGATTTACGCCAATCAGGGTGTGGCGTCGCAAAAAGAATCTGTTTCGGAAGTCGGTGGTCCGGCATCCGTAAAACGTGACCCAACCAGCGTAACCTATGCAGGTTGATCTGCTTCTCTATATCGACATTACTACCAAACAACTTATTTCGGAGAGCATCGGTGCGCATACGATTGTAACAGCTAACTCCTAGAATGCTGCGGAGACACCGGTTGTCAAATACTTGGAGACGCTGAATGTGTTCTTTACGTAAGGTCCAGGTTTCGCACCCATACAGTAACACAGCCCGCACTGTCGCTTTATAGACTCTACCCTTGAGTAGCAGAGACAGTCCTTTCTGACGCCAGAGGTGACCTAGGTTGCGGAATGCTACGGTCGCTTTAGAAATGCGTGCCGAGACCTCGTTATCTAACGATGCAGAATTATTGATACAACTACCGAGATACGTAAAACGATCCACAATTTCAAGCGCCTGATTGTCAAGTAATAAAGCCTTGTTCGATAAGTCGATGTCCTGCAGAAGAACACTGCACTTAGAGGGCGCAAAACGCATTCCAAATGCGGGCACAATACTAGATAGCTTGTTCAGTATCGCCTGTGCATCTGTGTATGAGTCGAAGAGCAGAACTATGTCATCAGCATAATCCAAGTCGAGAAGCTTGACGCCTGGCATTATGTGAACTCCGAAGGCTGGAGCACCGTCGCTGCATAATTCCATGATAGCATCAATTACGAAATTGAACAAAAACGGAGAAATCGGACATCCTTGTCGGACGCCACTTGTAGTGTTGAATTTGGGAGAAAGTTCGTTGTAAACCTTAACGCATCCGGATGTATGAGCATAAAGTGCGCGTAGTATGTTGACATACTTATGCGGAACGCCTTTGCACAGCAAGGTCTTAAACAGGACATTTCGATCGACTGAATCAAATGCTCCTTTGAAGTCTAAAAAGATGGCTATTGTCGGCTGTCGATAGGTGTGCCGCAGTTCTAATATCCGTCGAAGAGTAAAAATGTGGTCGACACAGCCTCTGCCAGGCCGGAAGCCAGCTTGCTGCTCACGGATCTGTGATTCCCTATGCGATGTTAATCTTCGAAGACATATGGACGCTAATAATCTCGTAATGATGGGAGTGAGACTTATCCCACGGTGATTAGAGCATGAGCTTCGCACACCTTTTTTAAATATAGGTATGATAACTGATTCGCCCCAACTCGGAGGGACGGATTCTGACATCCACACTTCACGGAGGAGATCTCCTAATGTGCTGATTAGGACTTGGCCACCTTCTTTGAACAAAACAGGCGGTATGTCATCGGGGCCAGCAGCTTTGAATCGTTTCATGGATTCGATACATGCTTTAATTTCTAAATCATTAGGGGGATCTACGCTAACAGGCCAAGGATCACACTGCCTCAAGTGAGGGAATGATTCTGTTGCAGGCGACCAGCTGAATTGTTCTTCAAAATGTTCGGCCCAGCGTGACAGGCGGCGATTCTTATTAGTGATAAGAGTACCGTCTAATTCCGCTATAGTCTCACTCACTCCTTGTTTCGTAGGCCCAGTCGATCGAATAAGTTGGAAGAGTTTTCGCACGTTACCCGCATTATTTGCTATTTCCATTTCTTCGACCTTATTTAGCCACCACCTTTCTCTGTCTAGTCTTAGGCTCCGTTTAAGTTCATTCCTCACGCGTCTACGCTCTGTGTTGTGTCCAGGACCATGAGGTATTTCGCGTTGCTGGTGAAGAATTTCTATAGAGCGCTGTGAAATCCAGTGGGACTTTTGGGTTGGTTGTGCAGTCTCACAGGCTGTTATTGCGGCGGCTCGCATAATCCCTGCTATTTTGTTCCACCTTTCATCGGTAGTTGCATACTGGGCAACTGGGAGTGAGTTACTCAAGGTGGTCCTATAAATGTCTTGAACTGCAGGCTGAAAGAATTTTTCGACAGCAATGCGTTTCCCATTCGAGGGCTTCGTACCGGAGAACTTTAACGAGAACCTACATCGCACAAGAGCATGATCTGAATCTACGCAGGTATTCCAAAAAGAGCGGCAGTCCTCAATGCAACCTCTCCAGCGAGCACTTATGGCGATATGGTCGATTTGGGCCGAAGGTTGGCTTCCATCCGGCGAGCGCCATGTGGCACATTGACATCTTTTATGGCGAAAGGAGGTGCTGCTAATGAATAATCGAGATTGTGCACAGAATTGTATAAACCGTTCACCATTATCTGTGCGTTGGCTTTCAAGACCAAACATGCCACCTAATTGTGATTCAGATGTATCTAAGCGACCTAGTCTGGCATTCATATCTCCTGCTAAGACAACAATATCGGAGCTTTTTGCACGTCGCAAAAGAGCATAAAGATCGTCGTAGAAGGCGTTCTTCTCGTCGTCGGAATTGGTGTTAGTTGGAGCGTAAGTTGCTACAATAAACAAGCATCTCTGATTAGAAGATTTTGAGTTTGGTCTAATATTAGTGGCTAGTCTAACTGCGCACATCCTGCTATTACAAGGAATCCAATCGATTAGACAGGATTCGGCACGCGAATTCAGCACTATACCAACACCCGCCTGTCCTGAAAGGGCAGCTACAGAATCACCAGAGCAGCGCAAAAAGTAACGAGTTGAAAGGTTTGGGGCAGTAAGTTCGGTAATTATAGACGGATCATATAAGCGCGTTTCCGATAAACAGCAAACATCAATAGATAGACTATCTAAGGTAAGAGCCAGTGCAGCTTGCTGGCCTATTTGTCTCAGAGTCCTGACATTCATGGCTCCGATGTGAGCAGAGGTCCGTGGTTTAAGAAAGTGATCTGTAGATTCGCGAACAGAAAATGTTCCAACATGTTCAGCGCGGTCTTTTCTAAAGCTGGGATTGACAGACGGAGAGTTGTTAAGAGTGGATGGGGGAGGGGAAGGGTCGGAAACAGTTTGAAGAGTAGGGCCAGCAGTAGCTTGTTTTCGCTTACCCGCCCTGCTGTATGCAGCAGGTAAGGCGACCCTGTTTATCGTGCGCGACGGCCGATGCACTATGGAGTTGGTTTTCGTAGTAATAGTCATGGTCATGGTTGTATGCGGGCTGGGATACTGCCAGGTCGCCCATGCCTAGACAGGAGAACAATTAGGGTTCTCGACCAAAGCCTTTGGCTAAAAAGCCTGACCCACAAGGCAGCGGGTTAGGTTGAGACCGTGTTCGTCTGACCTCTATCCATTGACCTTCCTGGTATGAGTGACTCTGAAGGTGCTCGGAGAGCACCACCCAGCATAGCTCAATGGGTCATAGAGGTACACAAACCATCGCACCACGTTAAGGTCCAGTCTCAGCGCGATGGTTAAACGGCATAGTATCTCTGGTGATCTTTGTTGCCTATTACATCAACGCATTTCAAAAACCACCAAACCAACTTTATGCTTGTCTTACATAAAAAATTGCAGAACAAAATTGATAAATCTCAGGATGAATTTTACACCTGAACATGCAATCTGTGCCCACACAATAAACTAGTTCCTGAAAATGCCAACAAACTGTGTTATGTAAAGTTCTTTCGAATAGCACATTGTGAATTTTAGGGGTAAGCGAAGGCACGTCCACTCGAAATAAAAGCTCGCTACCTGATAACTGAAGAAACCCAGATATTGTAAGTGAGAATCGATCCTCAAAAACATGTGTCAATGGAACCAATGAGGAATGAATACATTATTAAATAAAATCTCATCGTTATGCAAGTAAAAATAGGCTAACTGTACGGCTCCAATAGCATGATGAACGGACAAGGGCATCTTTCTGTTCTGCGTTCAACTAAAAGCCATACAAATCTGCGGCACAATTGAGTTCATGAAAATCCGAACTTAGTGTTACTATTCTAGCAGAGTATGTATAAGTAGACTATGGCTAATTTTGAGCACGCTTAATCTACGAGGGTTTGAACCTACATCTAAAAGTTTCCCTCAGCCATAATCAATAGAAAACAAGTATGTTGCACGGTTTGTGATAAGGTATCAACGGCTCTCTTCGTTACATTACGTGCAGGGTAGACACAAATCCAGCGTACGGAAAACGAGCGATGTTACTAAAAGCATATTCACAATTGCAATTCACTATAACATAATCGGTATGGTTGAAAAGCATACAAGGAGCTGGTAGAAAAATATCTGCCACTGAACTTGCTTTTAAGACATATCCAAACGTGTAGCTAATCACTGCGACGCGAGATTGTAGGCACTTCAACGGGAAAGACGCACATTGCTAGCCACAATATGATTACTAGTTGTGACATTCGGCTGTATGCTGCCAAAGTTTTACCGCTTCAGTTTTCACACCAGTAGTTATGTTGCCACTGGCCCCTCCTCTGCTAAACTTGTTCAAACGAGGTTGGTCCGTGAAGGCTCAACTGCTTCTCAGCTCAGTGTTACAAAAGACTGGATAACAGGAGCGTGGGCCAGGTAAACACAGAGAACGGTTTGGTCGCAACGTTCATCGAATACTTTAAAGTAATCGTGTTCATCTTTCTGATAATGTGCACTTTCAAATCATGCAACAAACCAGACGGAGACGTACGTTTTTCCTATTCATCCGAATTGCAGAGTGCTTCTTAAATGGCACCCTAGTTGGCCGAGGTAGTTCAACATCACGAAAATATACAACGCAACCTTGTCATTAAAGGACACCATGTTATATCTACAAAAACGAGCGTATGAAAATACAACTAGCTCTCAGTTTCCTACTTTTGATCAACAAACCATGGCACTATTCATAGATGTCTTTCGATCTATATTTTAATTGGAAAGCATCAAACTTATTATGAAGGCTGGCATTATAACAAAAACATTTTTATTGCAATTTTCACTTCTACTTAGGATTTCAATTTAGAAAGCTTTTCATTTGACAGAATGTATTGTCCGAAGTTCGGAGATATTTTGAAGTAACCGGTCAATCTCCTCATAATAAAATGCTTTTGTGTATGCTCGTGAATTTTCGCGGAAACACAAATTTTTAGGAAGAAATTTCAGGCAAAAATTCCAAGGTGGCGCTCCAACGCTTCCCATTATCGATATACAGTACTATTCTCGTTTTTGTTCTAATCGTGCTCAATCTTTAGATCTACCTTACAGTCACCTTTATCAAATCGAAATAAACAGGCTTTTTATGTATATAGATTTCATCCACTTTCCTGTTAAATTTCTCGATTTCGCGAATCTGGATAGATTAAAATGAAGTGGTCGGAGAGACATGAAGGCAGTGCCGTAGGCACGATAGATTCCGTTCGATGAGGGTTTAATGAAATTCTAATAGAATGTGATGCGAGCAAAATAAAATCTCGCAAAGTAAGCGATCCTGATGGCCCTATTCTACCTGATAAGTGGACAACCAAGAACTTCTTCTTTGAACAGCCTTACAATGCTAGCCTCGCAGTATCACGCTTACGATTGTGGTGTATTTTGGTAATGCGCAGGTAGCACCGTGCTAAATTGATTTGCCAAATGTATGGGGCTCTCGTGGGGAAAGATGCTTGAGTCTCACTGCCATTTCCTAATTTCATCCTGCCTGTCCAGGCATTGGCAAACTGACGGTGTCTCAGTCCGTGCGCGGTCTCTGACTGTGCGATGCTTTGCCTTTATCCATGTGTGTGATTTCATACATACCTGGCGATTATGAACAACACTGAACCGGCCATCGTAAAAGGCGTGTAACCACTTACAACACTGGTCAGATTCTCGCATTTACTCCCTGGCCAGATGGCCTCAATTTGTTTTCCCACAACCCGAGTTGACATCAGCTTTCAGGTGCCGCAAGGAAAACTTGTCACGAGTTTATGATGTGATGGTCAGTTAGCCTGTTATCGTCGAAAGCTCGGGCTGATATGAGTTAAGCAGACAATCCTTGATTACTGTTTTCTATTTTTCGAGTTTGAAAGTCGAAGTTGATTCCCTCTTTTAAAGTTTGGCCATAACAGTAGCGTTTCGTTGCAACCGTTGCATGAAGGATTCGTTTAGTGACTTGCTATGCTGTTAAATACCAAGTTGGTGAGAAAATTTACCATGAACCATTCCAAGAACAATATCTAAAAAACTAGACCATAAATTGACCCATCATTGATTGTGGCACCACTCAATTCTGTGTAATCCATCACCCCAGGTATGGAAACAACATCTCTATCCAGTTAATCAAACAGTATAAGACAGAGTATCAATGCATTGCAAGTGGGTCTGACCAAAGACTGCCAGAGTTTATCGTCCATATCGCTGATTTTAAATTCATTCTTACTGGCTTTTAGAAAATCAACCTTCACTATACGAATTGCATTCAATCTTGCAAACTGTAATACCAACGTATAAGCAACTGCGAATTTGAATATGATATATCTCTTCCCTAGATTGCCAAACAGCCAATGTTTACCCTGATTTCTTGTTCTTGCCATCACTTAATAATCCGTTGCTAGGCATTTGTAGCCAGGATATTTCTTATGGAGCAAATACTTTCTAACTGTTTCGCTCTCTCGCTAATCAATATTCTGTATCTGCCATAGTCGACTGTAAGCATCATTAGGAGAACACGGTTTTACGCTTTCAGTTGCAATCGAGGAATATATTTCTATCGCTATCATTCTGCATGCAAGGACAATAGCTCATTTATCACAAGATTTTGAGTGTGTCTGTACCAGAAAGTAGCACAATTAAACAGTGGGGTTCAATTTGAGAGTCTAACGGCGGAACTGATTCAAACGATAGAACGCAGGTGATAAACCAGTTTCTGTGATTGCGATCCAACGCACGACAATTTTGGTCGTTTATGTGTCTCGGTCGCGACGGTAGGTTCCTTGTTCGCGACTTTGATGCACCAATCAAGACTGTGTACGTGTTTGCAACCGACGCTACTGCCAAGTGAACAGTTTTGGGCCACCCGCATGCCATCTGATTACAAAATTCGATCTACCACATGTTAGTTTAAGTCTCGACGGATTCCTTAGCTTCATGACTAGTCGCCGTTATCCATGTTTAATTCCGTCATAGCTCTAGGGAATGAGCTGACCTTTGATTTGGTGCTGTGTTCGATGGACTCCTATTGTTGGCACTTCTCTGCTAGACTATTTGCCTTATAGCACGCAAGTTTGTGTTTACAGCAGAACTGTTTCACTGACCTAAATTGGATGAGGCACCATTGCTTCCGATGGATTGTGTTGTCTAACAGCGAGAATGAAATGGAATGGCTATGAATTCAGGAATAAAATACAATGATATATTGGAGGCTCAGCACATTGCGTTTTCCACGTGGGCTGAGATACTGTCAGGTTGTAGAGGCCTAGACAGATATGTGGGTGGGAAATAGAAATCATATTGTAATGAGTGGTAAGATTACGACAGTTCCCACCGCATATCCTGTCCTCACGTCGATTACGTGGTTTAAGCAGGCTTCGAATGGACTGGAACCAACATTTACCACATCATCCCCGAAGTTTTATACATTGGTGGATTCTTTCCAATTCATTCTTGCGGTCAACCTGTGCGTTCACTCACGAATCTCACAACAAAATAGAACGCCTTTGATCAAACGTGTTCATTACGCACATGAAAAAAACACCACATACACATCTTATATGGACAAAACACTTTACCACAACTCTGTCCTCAACATGTCCATACCTGTTTTTACTTTGATCTGACTTGTCAATCGGTTTTTGTTCCAACGGGTTCAATTAGAACAACTACTACGTTAGGCTTCTTTGACTAACTTTGACGTTTCATAGCGACTGACTTTGTCCTTCTCCTCATGATTCTGAGAATAATCGTGATAGAACAGTTCTCACGCAAACCATTTCCAAACCCGAATTATAACGGTCCTGCAATTTTCGTCCTCGGTCGTTTGGCGCTTTCTGATCTTGTTGCACTCGTCATTAAGGCACTTCATACCTCCAGAATTTCATAGTAGGAAAACAGTTACAAGCATCGGAACCCTAAATCCCGCTGGCATACTTAGAAAACAGTGTGACAAGTGACAACAATTTCATCAGTAGCTCCGTTAGTACACAATTATTATTAAATCATCGTTCATTTTCTTGTGACGAGAAGGGTTTTCGTTGATTCACTGTGCATGAACTGGACCAGATTTCTCATACACAACCAGTTAGCTCATATCACTTGACAATGTTTGATAATGAAGTCCATCACATTTCGGATAATGTTGCGACGTGTTTTGCTTTCCGGATTTCGGAATATTTCCGCTTTCTTTCTCAGTTCGACATCATCAAGTTCCCATCAAGCCACCAATTTTTCCCACTGCGTTCTTGACACGATATTCGGTCATTTCCCCCAAAACTCACTCTCAGACAGTTTCGCAAACGTTCACGCGAGGAAACAGACATTCGTTTTCGACTCATACACACGCACACGCACAAATATGATGAACGGTTGGCAGAAAAATCTAATCACTTTGCTCGGTTGGAACAATACGTGTCAATAAACCAAACAAAATACCAAAATCCCCACAGATATCATTGAAAGTTAAACGATTTTAATCATTTTTTGATCGAAACTTGGTCAACACATATGTCAAACGGTTAGACTTGAAATCGTAAATGAAAGAGCCTGATTGTTGGTGCCGTTTCAATTTCTGGCTGGTTCCAACAACACTATCAAACATAAAGATTGAATGACCATCGTCAGTGTACATTGGTCTTATCTGAACATTATAGTTGTAATTGACCATAACTCCCAAACGCTCCCAGGCGTGAAACCGGTGCGAGATCCCGTACGTTTAATGAACTCATATTGTAGAGCCGAGAAGTGCCCCCGCGAAGAGTGCAAATGATGATATCTCGGGTGATATTCTGGAAACCACCATCCATAAAACACAAGAGCACAAAGCACTGAAAAGTCAGACGACAACAATCATAAAAAGCTACGAAAAATGGGGTTTCGAAAGAATTGTACGAGCACGATTTTACCAGGGTCATAATCGGAAACTGGAGCCAATGGACAATTTTATCGGAGATCAAACGATGCGCAATTGGTCAAGCTGATTCAAGCAGGTCCAATATGGTGAGGGTTTGAAGTGACTCTTTGAGCACGAAATCGATTAACAAAACTGATCTAATTGGCACTAGACATTGACAGGCTAGGAACAGTGTTGTGATAAAGATATTTAGCTATATAAGATAGACGTGTGTCTTATGCTTTTCCATATGGATAATCAATGCGTTGACAAATTCGCATTCTCTTGTGTTGTGGGATTCGTGGATCAGCATGATTAACGTTGGAAATGTTTACCCCAGGAATGAATTGGGATAGGACAAGCGGATGGGAGTGTTGTTGATAAAGTTTTATCGAGTTTCCTCGAGACTCATATAAACAACTTAATAGACGGTAGGACAAGGAACACAACTCGACATCGATTGACCTGAAGAAATTATCACTCCTAACGCTACACTATCATACCTACAGCTTGGTGCTAATGAATTTCGGCGTGAATGTCAATTCTTAGGGCTTTCCGGTTTGATAAGGAAACAAATTCCAGAAGTATCCGATTTATTGGAAGTCCAGATTAACCATTTTACCTCCTGTGTCGCAAACTACATATAGCCATTCCGCGACACTAGAAACAACATTGATAGTGACCGAAATTTTTATCCTGTTCGCGTTTGTTTCCTTGGAAATGCGCTCGACGAAACTATGGTTACCGCGTCCCTGCGTCGAGACATTAATTCGAAACTTGAACTCATTTGTTGCAAAACGATTTTACTGCGACTGGGGATAACTCACGGTGCATATTCAACTCGACTGTACATGACATTACATGATTAGGAATTGTTTTTGTGATCAAATGTATAATATGCCCCGATAATTGTGAAGGTGAATGGTTGTTACCAATTGAAATTCTTGAACCATTCTCCATTTGATAATAAAGTTATTTTCTGTCAATCCGTACACACATGTTCTGTTCTCCGTAACAAATTGCAGTGGTTTGGACAGTGCTTCGAGCTATCAATGCATTGCGCTGCTGCAAAATCTGGCCCGTGGTGGACGAATCATCGTGTGCACGATCCATCAGCCAAGTGCGAAAATATTCGAAATGTTTGATCACGTGAGTTTCCGATTCGTTGCATTTGCGAACATACATCTGAACATGCCATGGCACAGGAGCCTAACCAAGCCTTCATCGATGCGCTCATTGATTCTGAATTAAAATTACAAATGGTTTTAGTTATACCAAAGTAATGTGTTGCTCACATCCCCATCCCTTACACACCACTACCGGTTTCTGGCTGTTTGCTGTTTTAGTTATAGTTCTCCGTTGAAACGAACGCTCAGTTCAACAGCCAAGAATCAAGATTTTACGGTGAAAAAAGCAATCGCTTTACATGTACCATTGGATGACAGCTATAAAAATGCAGATTATGCAATCAAAATGTGCAGCATCTCATCAACTAGCTTCGTCGCCCGGTGGTAAAGTTTACGCAGCAATTCAATGTCTTTACGCAACAACAGTGTCCAGACTGGGATCATATACTCTATCGTTGTATGGATGTAAGTATTTAAAATGCGAGGGAGAATATTATGAGAGAACCGCCAAAATATTCTTCTCAGTATACCCAAGATAGCGCTTGCGGTGTTTAATACTTTCTGGCAACGACTATTTGGTTTCAGGTTATTAGTAATCCATATACCGAGATCTTTCTCAGCGCAGGGCCAAGTTAAGTTTTTATGACCAGGAATATATGTATACTCGTATTGCCGGCCAAGTTATAACATTTTACATTTATGTATGTTTAAACACATCTGATTTAGTTGAGATCAGTAATATAGGGCATCCAATTCCTCTTGCAGTATCAAAAAATCTTCAATCGATCGGATTGGCTTCCATATTTTTTATGTCATCAGCAAAAAGAACCACATTGCATCACACTACTTGCGCAATATCAATTTTGTATAACAAGAAAAAGATAGGCCTGAGTACTGAACCTTGATGGACGTCGCTAGTGACATTGATGGTTTTTGATCAAACGCTTCAATGCGGACTCGCACCTGCCGATTGGTCAGATAATCTATTATCCCGATAATAAGTTTCATGTTATCCAATATTGTATTAGCTTTTGCAGAAGCAGACGGTGGTTGACCTTATCGAATGCCTTTGATACATCAATATAGCAAGCACGAACAGAATATCCTAGATCAAGAGGTGTTGTCCAATCGTCTCGAGTGATGAGTAAATTTGAGAGTCAAGATCTGTTTCGGCGAAACACATGTTGCGCTGATGATAAAATTCCTTTAGATTCAAGGTGACCAACGATACACTCATTAAGGATGTGCTCCATAATTTTCGAGATGCAGGCGAGCAGCGTAACAGGCAAGTAGTTTGCTACGTCTGAACGACAGCCACCCTTGTAAATTGGTGTTAGCACAATAGCTTTCCATGCTCACGGTACGCAACCATCGCGAAGACTTCTTGATGAAAACCTCCGTTAGAATTTATAACAGCTGTCTATAACATGCACGGAGAATAGCTGGGGTAATGTTGTTCATACCCGGGGATTTCCTCGTATTTAGTCGCCGTAGGTGTCATTTCACAACGAATTGGTCAATTATTGGTCCAGGTAGAGGTTCCAATGAGTTTGATAATCCTTGTTGCAATATTTGCTGTTTCGGGCAGAACATTTGGGAGTAAAAGCTCGCAAGAACATCCGCTGTCTCTTGAACTGTACTAGTCATTCGTTGTTCTGTCATGAGCGGGAAAACACCTGGTTTCACTTTTTTCTTTCATTCACAATTTTGTACAGCATTTTTGGATTATATTCCATTCTTTTCACCATACGTTGCTGGTACTTCTGTTTGTCCTGCCGAACGAGAGTGTGCACTCTGTTCCGTATGCGGCAAAATTGAAACCAAGTTGCCGGAGTAGCAAGATCACAATTAATGATCCAGGCTCTTCTTTTCAGTAAAATCCATTTTCTGGTTCTACTGCGAACAGTGAATCAGATAGCGTGGACATCTTTGCTGGGAATAAATCGAGAGTTTGATTGGACTTGCATCTGAAGGTAGTTCAAAAATGAGTTGTAATGTGCATTTGAGTTACTGAAATTATGTTGGACCTCGTTGAGTTCACAGAGTGCTTCTCTGAGGCTCCTAAAGTCGACTTTACTGATGACCTTTATATTGTCGCTGTGTCTCAAAGCACTGCAGACATAATAGAACACGAGATGATCACTCCGCTCCAATGGAGCTTCGTTGGCGATTGATTCAATAGCCGATGCGTTCGAAGTCAAAACAAGGTCCATTATAAACAAAGTTATACTTGTATGCCAACCGTTATATAGGGTTCGTACAACGAACCACGATGTACAGACACAGAATCACAAAGTGATTCTTGGTCAAAGCACTCAAGGCGCTTATGGATGACCAAAGTATTGTGTTGCTCACATCCCCATCCCTTACACACCACTACCGGTTTCTGGCTGTTTGCCGTCGTCAAGTGGAGACAGTAAGATCGGGTTCAGTGGGCCTTGAAACAGTGGATTGAAGGTAAATAAGGTTATACTTGTATACTTGTATACTGAAGTCTTTCAACTAGCTACCTGTTTGAGATAATGGCTGTTTATTCACGGTGGCTTTGTGTGAATGTCACAGATCTCGACTGTTCATAACCCGCACTGGTAACGATAAGATGATAATCTCGTGCCTTTTTACACGCAATAGATTGATACTTTTTGATATCTAACAATATCTACTCATCCTTTACTGCCAGCCCATTCACACGCAAAGTAATGAACATCCAACCTAAACATGGCGATTTTTAGTCCATTTTCAGCTCGAAACCGCGATTATCACGCGTGATCGGATTTGATCGATACACTGTTCTCACAGCCGTGTCATTTCACCGAGCATTTTCTCACCATAAAACAATTATCCCTGTAGCATATTCTGGGATGTGAGCGCAACTCAGTTGCAATGATTCCATTGGAAATCTTGTCCTGATGAATAGTTGAGGAATTGCATAACGGGAGATTGATCGATATGGATCGACTGTATATTAACTGGTTTACGAGACACTGTTGAGTACGGTTACATCAATCAAAAGAAGAAGGAAATGGGTAGAGAAACAGTAAATGGGGATAAAAATTAGTAGTTGAGTAATTGCATAAGTAGAAGTATCGATCGATAAATAAATCGGTGGATTGATGACTTACTGGAGGGCGTATGTGCATGGCTATATTTGTAAATGAATAGATGAGATCATGTATGAATGCTCGAGTGAAAAGGAGAACCGAGGACTGATAGATTAATTGATGGTGGCATGTTTGAGAGAATAGATTGGTGAAAAAGTCAATTGATCGATGGATAGTTGAATAGTTACAGAGGCGGTAGAATAAATGGGTTGGCGTCAGGGTTAAACGAGTTTTCTATGTGCGAATATTTACTTTTACAGCGTCCTATCTTGCAGAATCGATTTCAGGCTTTCTCTATAGCACCGTTCTCACACTGTCACAATTTAACAAACCAAATTACACACCACAAATTTCTCGTTTCCCTACAGCTTTATTTTCTTGCGGATGGTCATTGTGTTTACCGTGGCCCGATTCGCAGTCTTGTGCCCTATTTGGCGTCACAGGATTTGATTTGTCCACCTTATCACAACCCAGCGGATTATTGTAAGTTTCTCACTGTGTTATTCACCCTAGTTGTCGATATTTATGCATAAATAAATTAACATAATCTAACACTGCTTGCGTGGGTGCGTGAGCGGGTAACTGAAAGTCCATATTACATGTGCAAGCACTTTACCTTCAGATCAAATACCGAAGAAGTAATAATTGATTGTTATTCCTGACACGGGTGTCAGCGATGGCTCACTGGAAACCTCGCACAGTCACACCAATAGGAACACGACATCACGTCATTTAACTGTGAACCATTTTGTGCTGGTTGATCATGGTCCTTTTATCATCGTTCTCAAAAACTACCAGTTTGGGCAGCAAGCACCCTAAACACACCCTGAATATACAACATTGTTCAATAAATAATTTAAACGCGAAAATTTGTCCCGATTAAACTTCCGTGTACGTTCTTTTGTTCTTGATCAATCACAACGGAAGTTGTCTCTCTGTCTGTCTGATTGTCAGGTGGAGTTCCCACCTTTGTATCGTACAATTACTCATAGAGTGTTGTGATAACCGGAAGTAACGGTTGTCTCTTGTTTCATAACAATGGTCAGGACATATTTTGGATACATCACCAGCTTACCTAAAGTGCTGGATTGTTCCCAGTTTGATAACAACAACTATTTGTTGGACAAGTTTTCCCACCATCCCCTTACCATTTGTCCCATGCTACTAATCTACTGAATTCTAAATGAAACTAATTACATTAAACAAAAACTTTTAACGTGCAAGCCAGTGTTGCATTAGACTGGCATGACAAAACTATTTAATCACGTGCGACCACACACACGTGGATGGGATTAAACCCAAGGGCCTGAAACGAAAGTCCTCAGTCGCGTGCATTTCCTTCACACACAAACACGAAACATTTGAAAGAAATATCGTAGTTATACAAAGGTTGACTTGAATACACTATTGGACCAAATTCGCAGAAACGAACCATGATGTTGAACAAAAATCACCGGACGCTCCCTGATCAGCCTTTGGAAACAGTAAAATCGCACAACCTCCTGTTGGTATACATTTACACATGCTCCACATAGCGAGTCCGAATTACAAATGTTCCCTGAGGATAGGTTGGAGGTTCCTACGTTTTCGCAAATGTTTCATGCGCCATTATTGGGGAAATATAGTTGAATACTCATACCTAAACTCAAATTGGCTGGTATTTTAGACGGATAACTTACGGTATTATCCAACCATTCGCTCTTTCTCTTACTTTACTTTCACTTTTGTGCGACTATCTCCTCCTGGAGGATCAGTCGGCTTCGTTGACGTCACGGATTGCAGCCATCCACGCTCGGTGGTTAGAAGCGAGATCCGCGCAAATTTTAAGCCAGGTCCGGTCTTACGTGCGCCATCCGTAAATCGATCGTAGACCAAGCAGCTCCACATCCGATCTCACGGTGGCGAGCCAAGTCTTCACTTGTCCTCCGCTATGACATCGCCATTCTGCGCAGTGTGTCGGCGATAGTGTCACCCTGGATAGTTCTGCGTCCGAGCGTCTCAAGATGTGGTTAAACCATCTCAGTCGGTGTTGTCGCAATATCGAACTCAGGCGAGGGATATCAAAACAACGGTGGCGAACCTCGTCATTCGTTACCCGCTCATCCCATCGAACATTGAGGATGCGTCGTAGACACCAGTGGTCGAAAACCTCTAGTTTCCACATCTCCTCCACCCGCACATGCCACGTCTCGCATCCATAAGTGAGAACTGGGCGAATCGCTGCTCTGTAAACGCGCAGCTTTGTACATCGGCTGATTTCTCTACGGCTAAATAGAACCCAACGTAGTCGCGAAAACGCCGTGCGCGCAGCTTGCACACGGGTCGGTATCTCATCCTTGGCTTGGCCTGACAGTAGCACGGACGAACCAAGGTAACGAAAAATGTTCACCATCTCCAAGTTCTCGCCACCAATATTGAGAAGCAGATGTGGTTCAGTGGCGGTGGTAAAATACTTAGTTTTGCGCGCTCTTGTTTAACAATAAGGCAGCATGAACACTTCAACTATTGCCTCTCATCGGGTTTTGAGTTTGAAAATACTGTTACGTATTTTTTTGTAACAGATTATTTCCAATCCCAACGTGAACACGAATATATATCAACGATCAATGCTTTGTTGTATACGTAAACGGGGAATTATCGTACTTTATATTTCGTTAAGTCGAAAAATTGCTTCCTTTTTCTTTTAACTTCCGATGTTTGTTAATTGCCATTACCACACCACAGTCATGGAAGTGGCATGTGGTGAACACGGCGACAACGTGCTTCGCCTGACTTGCTCCGTTCGTCGTGGAGTGTTGGACAACTTCATCCTCAACCAAACTCGGCCAAGCCTCAATCACACACAGGATTGGCAAATCACATCGCAAAACTCGCATTCCATGAACACCGGAGAGTTTGTCTACCCGATCGCTCATATCGCGTCCCCAATGAACCCCGAGGATTGGACGCCCGGAGTGTCACGGAACGGAGATATGGGGCATTTGCTTGTTGATTTGGAACAGAGTGATGATTCCAAGGTGAGATGCCTGTGGAGACGATTTTCCCGCCGGCTTTTTGAATTTGTCAGTGCATAAAACACAATTTTACGAATGTAATTCGCATATCTTGTGATTCAACAAACGCAACATCTCGTAATCCGATGATTTCGCTTGAAACCGATCGTTTACCTGATGGGCTAATCACCGAATCGCAAACATGTACACGTTAAACTGATTTCAGTGTTGCGCAACCTAAATGTCATCACACTGATAAACTGTTGATGAAGCGAGTGTCATTACGGGATCGCATCGATTATAAACTAGCAGTATATTGGATGGAGCGCGCATTGAAGTAAAACTATACCATATACATCCAGCGTATTAGGCTACGCTCTCTTTAATGCTCCTTCGAATATCACCGATTCCGATACAATGATACATGTTCTAACACATGCCTGCTGACGAATGATGATGCATCCTTTCACTCGCTTCTTCAGCGGGTTCGCCTTGGTTCTCGGAAAATATATGTCCGAAAAGCACATGAAAAGTTAGACAGCGAATTTTTCTGCAACGGATTGTGAGATTTTTCGACTTGTTTAGCTGTAAATGATATACAGTTGAACTCACGAAAAGCAAGATGCCGCAACTTGTTCCGTGGAAATATTGTTTGAGGTCTAAACGATTAAAGTAGAGCTCAGCTCCAAATGTGGAAACCCTAGTTCACTGCCAGTCCGCGAATTGACATCCAAGCAGACTGTTAGACTTTTATGAAAAACACGAGGACTATTCATTACTGTGCATAAATAGTATCTAGGTTTGCAATGAATCGGTTATAGCAAGTTTTTGGTAACGTTTCGCTTCTGAACACAGAAGCTTCGCCAGACCCAGGGTGTTGGTACGAACAGTGTTCAGGTTTTAAATGGCATTTTCTTGAACAATCATGAGTTCTCTAAGCTAGACAGGGGAGATCAAGATAATTGATCACACAACCTAATTGCTGTGTACATCCCTAATTGTTTATTAAGTGTACAGGTGAGAACAGCGTCTGCTGACACACTGCTTACGTAATCATGTGCGCATTAGGTGTTATGTTCGTTAATCCTTATCCGCTGCAGAACCGAACGCCAGATTGTTGAGATATCCACCCCATCCACCTTGTTCACCGCATTCGCCCCAGCCTTTGTTATTTCAACAGCCTCGGCGTGAATTCTTTCCCTATAAGCTTTCACACCCCGTCTTATCAGTTTCACGTTATCAAGATCTACGCTGTGTCCAGTGTGTAGCACGTGTTTAGCTAGGGAAGAATCCCGAATCAGTGATTAATATTCACTGGGATTGCGGGGTTGCTTTTCCACTCGTTACCTGTGTTCGTTTACCCTAGTGCAGAGTTCTCTAGACGTTTGTCCAATGTAAACACCCGCGCAACCCTTGCATTTGATTTTGCAGATGCAGTTCGTCGCACAACCTGAAGGAGTCTTATCTTTGAAATACGGAGAGGAGAGTTCTACCTCCCTTATATATTACTCTAATACCTGCGTTATTCAAGATTCGACTTATTCCTTCGGAGTCGATTTTGACATACAGTCGAGATACCGATTCATTGCAAACTTTGTTTTCATGATTATGGACTCCCGATCGGTCTCGAATATTTTGAAATACCTTGCAGTATCTAAGTTCCTTCAACGATGGAGCACGCTTATGGTTGTAGTCCTCTTGACTGCGAAAGTATATCACCCTGGCTGATATAATCTATCATCAGGCGAAGAAGTTAGCGATAAGTTGCCGTAACATTCCGTAAAACGCAACATTGTACTTTCTTGGCTTTAAGACATTTATTCAAACGCGGATTCGTCTTGACATTATCTTGCTCTATAGGAATCTAACCACTCAACGACATCAACTTAAACACTTGTTTGGAGAACGACATGAGAATGTTGCAGACGGACTAACCCCTTTTTCACGATTCGATCAACAGTGCAACCTTTTTGCTTTTGCATGACGTTCTTGTATCCATGTGATATTTGATGCAAAATTAGATTTACCTATGTCACCTAGGGTCATTTTTGAACCATCTATTCGAGCTGCTCGTTACAAGCGATGTCAAGTCGACTTGTATATATTGGTTGAAACGGCCTCTACTTCCTCATTTGCATGCAGTTGTATCTCACAAACCCCACGACCGGTTTCCTGCTGTTTGAACCCATCAGGTAAGGAAAGTACGATCAGGATCTCAAAACATCCACAGTTTTTATGCGACGTTTCACGGATTTTAGCTCGGCCCTAAACTTTCTTTCGTTTTTAAAGCGGTGCAGGAGCTGAACCAACCACCATATATACTCATTCAACAGATCAAACCTAGTAAAAAGGGCTTGTTCTCTTCTTGATATCTGTCTACACTCCCATTTTCGTTCCGATGTATACGAACCCGAGAGTTTTCATCCGAACTTTTGTGTCACGTGAAGCACATCTGTGCGATGATGATCAGATTAATAATATTCTGTCACCTTTTTATACAAAGCAACTGAAACGTATTCATTTGTATCCTACGCATCAAGTTCAGGTACACTGGAAGACCTCGGATGGAGACAGTAAAACTGAGGTAAATGTACCATGCATGAGTGGTACAAAGTAATGCTTGCAGTTATATTTATTGCCTCAGATATTGTGGATTTGTTGTAGACAAAGAATGTCATCGTCCTACATCATACTAATAGTGACAAATTGTCAATCCTTTTTGCTGTCAAAATTCTTGACTGCTCCAGAACGACATTTTTATGAAACAAGTACTGTGAACTAGTGTATAGTGTTGCTCACATTCCCCGCACTTTTTGACTGTTTGTCGTCATCAGGAGGAAACAATGATGTTAGTTTCAGTGTATCTTGAAACAATGAACAAGTAGTAAATAAAGTTAAACTTGAAATTCACTGTTGAACAGGGTCATTGCAAAGACCCATTTTGTTAAAATACAGAATCACAAAGTGATACTTGTCCAATCACTCACTGTCTTCACCCGAGGATACCAAAGAGCTGGTGGATGTGAGCTACACTATATATTGGCCATTTCTAAACATCTTGAGCGTTTGACCAGGAATCACTTTATGATTCCGTATTTGAATACCGTTGTTTGTTTGTGTACGATCTAAGGACATTCAATTTTTTTAGGATCAATTGGACGACCGGAACAGCCTGGCAAACAAGACCCTGGAGGTGACCCAGCCACTTTCTCCCTTCAAAAAGGATGAACTGGATGAAGTGAGTGAACCTAATTGTGCCTTTTAATTGCAATACGAAGGTAAAATGTTTATTTTATATAATAGTTAAATCAACAATTCATTCAAGACCGACAAACACGTTTTAATAATCTGTAATATCAACCGCATGTCTGGATTCGAGTGGAGTTCCGCTCATTCTAATAGACTCTACTTATTCACTCGGAGATATCAAAATATTTTTACTATTAATCGTGAAAGTTTAAACTTTCCTCATATCAGCGGCAAGGAAGTTGTCGTGAGGATGCCACTCTACTTGTTTAATAAACTTTGATTGATTGTATGTTCTAATTTAGGTTTAAGTACCCCCTACCAGTTTGTTTGTGCTTACTCTTCTTTAAATTCCGCAGCTGTTCTAGTCCCAATCTCATTATGTATTGTCGTGGCTATGTTGCAAATTGATATGCCACTCGATAGTAAGCTGTTTGCGAAAACCCCCGGAGTCTCACTGCCGTTTTTATTTCGATTTTTTTCTCCAGGAATGGACAAACTCACAGTATCTTAGGCCATGTACATTCTTTAACCGTGCGGGAATTTGTCTGGATCACGTTTGTGATTTCATACGTAAATTGATGGTTGTGTAGCAATGGAGCATTTGGTACTTGCCACCGATGCGCCCGATGGTGATTGAAGAAGAAGAAGAAGAAGAAGAGAATGACTTTATTCGTGTACACGAATTTTCAGCAATACATTCATTTTTCCACAAAATACAAATATGATAAAATCTATAAAGTGCAGCACAATGAAATGATACTTGAGCTAATAAAGTGTCAGGTTACCATAGGCCAGACAAATGTGAGGGGAATTGAAAAAAAATAGAGAATAACTGGAACATTTCAGCGTCATTTAAAAAATTGTCAAGCGCTTCTTTAACTCCATAACAGCTTTCGACTGATCAACCATGTATCGAGCCGAATATGGAACAAAAGACTTTCTAAATTTGTTAGTTCTTGAATAGGGAATAACATAGTAACTTCGGGTGCTCATTGCCTGTGTTTATTATTTCACCCAAAGCGTTACCGCTACGGAACACAACAGGAACGCTGTACATAGACGCTTCCTAGTTTGAGTTCACTGGGGATCCATAATCACGGGTTGTTAAATAGTGGCCAAGCTGTTGTGGTTTGTATTCTGCTTTTGATGAGGTCACACATTCTAGAAAGCTAGCAAAATATCACTGACTTTGCAATGTACACAAACCAACTTAACCCGATGGTTGTTAAATACGCAAGTTGTACAGACGGTTGTGTTATACGGTCGCATATTTCCATAATCGCTGCTGATGCTAGTTAACCCGGGCTGAGGAAATCATTTCAGTCATGCGTCCGACTACGAACTTGGCATCAACACCATTTACACATTAGCCACGTTCTATCGCTACAATCATCATCATCATCATGTTATTCGGAACAGTATTTGTTTTTGTGTATTTGTTATTATTCACATCGTACGCATGACCGTTTGTTCTCAACTTCATCCACGTTCCAGAACGAATGCCACCAGCGACGAACATTCGAGACGAGCCTATTTACGCAGTTTCGAATTTTATTCGTTCGAAGCACCTGTTCGATCATGCGAGACACGGTGAGTTTGTATGTGCGCAGTCATCATGATGTGCGACAGCTTGTGCGCAGTCTTGTTCTCGTCGGCTTGTTTCCATTGCGCTCCACTACTCGTACCACGCAATGTTTTGGCGGTTAAATCGGTTGCAGCTAATGCGTCGCAGCTTGGATAATATGACTAAGAGATACTTACCTAAATTGCACGTCGTCTTGAAGTGCTGTATTCACGGCAGAAAAAGAAAATTGCTTTATAATATTCACAAAGTTCAATCAACCAGATCAATTGAACCACACATAATTCATGAAACATGTTGACGAGGGATTTGAGAGGGTTACGATTTGATAGTGGGCTTCGAAATGTCAATCACATCTTCAACTCGGAAACATCTTCACAGTGGTCTGCCGGCGATATTGCAATGCGTCACGTGTTGTGAAGAGAGTAGACGAAATTTCATTATAACAGCCTGCACAATACCTTCAGACCCCAGTATAGATTCGAAATGATTGCTAATGTAGAACCTTCAATCGTAAATTAATGAAACCTGCGTGAAAAAAGTAATAATGTTGACGACGGTCGATTTGGGGCCACGTGGTTGATGAGTGGCTCATATCAACTGTGGGTTTGTTGAGGATTTTGTTTCTACGGCCCATAAACGAGGAAGCTTGCTTGTAGTGCCATACCAATAGCGAAATTCTGATTCAATTTCGAGCTTCAAATTTCAAAGGGGATGACGTACGCACAATTAGATCGGTGAACTACTTGGGCGTAGCACAAAGTCAGATCCACATTCGAACGTCAGGTCACGGACACGCATACCTGATGAGCGGCAAGAACCGCGAAACCGGTAGTGTGATTCTGTCCTGCATTTTGAACGTCATATACTACTTATTGATAAAATCTGACTTTAAACAAGAATCGGTGAAACTAATTTATGTATTGATGGATTTTATCTCACCGTTTGATAGTCTCCAGATGGCAGAGGTAGCATCGACGTGTTCGATACAGATTTGGTTTCTGTAATGTGTGCAGTCACATTATAGTTACTTACTCAGTACGTAACTCTTCTACTTTAAGATATCGTTGTTCGAGCTTGCATTTGCTGCAACCATCGCTGCGAACCGTTCTGTTTTCAATCAGCTTTGACTTCCCCTGAGTCTGGATTCAATCGATGTTCGATTAAGCGATTAGGTATGTTCGCATATGCTACAATGACTATTTTTGGAGTTAGGTACACCGATACCAAGTAATTTGTAATGACGTCTTGTTCTTACTACGAATCCGTATGTCGACACTCTCTTGTGATTGAAGTTTTAAGCTTACACACTCTGTCTTGAACTGTTCAATGGTGTATTACTTGGCTATTTTAACTCGAAAAGCCAGTAGCACTAATCCCGAATCAGTACCAGATATTTGTAGTTGCATTCTTAATTTAAACTCTTCAATGTGTTTTGTCGTTCTAATATCATTTTCTTGAAATCCTGTCCTGCCGACGAACCATTCATTAAGTTCCACATCCCTTCCACCAAACTCAAGGTATTCGGTACCCGACAGCTGGTACTTATATGCTCTAAATGATCTTTGAAATTTCGGAGTGGTTCGTTAAGCTTGTGAATGTGGTGAACGCGAGAGCTTGCACTCACCATGATCCGTCGACGGAAGAATTAATAGTATTCGTTTCCATGGGGGTCGCTTCATTACTTTAAATAAAACTTAAGCTTATTCGCGTAATTCGATCCCTGTGGTCGACTTTTACTTCATCAGCGGTATTTGCATTGTCGTTCAAATATTTCTCAAATTTGACCGCATATGCCAAGAAATATTTGCTTCTGGTTTGATCTCAAGTTTTTTGTTCCTTTAAAAATTTAACCAATTGCCTTAGCTATAGTGCCAAAAGCGAAACGTTCAACTAGGATCTCTTTCGTGTGGAAATTTGAGGCCACGATAAAGAGTTACAGTCTATTTGTCGTGGGGTTGAGCATCTCCGCGAATATACATTTCTTGAACTATTCCCAATTCTAACCCCTCCGCCATATTAGGGTGCCTACCTACAATATTCTGAAAAGCATCCACCCTAGTCTAGCGCCCTAACTGGTTGATGAAACCATATTTCCGTTACTCATTCGGGTTAACAAAGGCCGAATCAAACAACGGTTTCAGGGGTTGGGTGATCAATTTTTCATCGAAACCTGAGTCATAATAAGGCGATTTGCAAAATATCCGCCTTTTCATGTTTTCGAATTTCGTTGGAAACGTGTTCAATTATGATTCCTCACCTCTTGTGGGTGTAATTTTGATACCGATTAGTTTGAGGAATGTAACCTTGACGTAGTCCGGTTGGTAAATAGCATGTCACCACTAGTTTTGACCTCAATGAGTTTACCGAACAGCTGGCAGCTGAAAGGTGGGACCCTGAGGTCACGGTATTAGGGGCAACTCTACAACAGTTTGACCATGCCAAACATAAGTCTGACAGATCGCCCACGAAAACCTTTTTCGATTCTAAACTTTTACGTTATTGATGAGGGTTTTAAGTTGGTTAATGCTATATCTGGTTGTCGAAAATGTAACAGAACAGTACAATGTGATATTCAAAAGTGATAACGGGAGAGGATAGCGCAATTCAACTGTCCCGGCTCAATTGTGCAATTTTTGTAAATTGTTACTCTTGATGTGCACGCTTCTTCAAATTATGATAACCGATAATCACGAAATTGACGCTTTTGTATACTCACCCATTGCCCGGGCAACCATTAGTCACTTGCTTGCATACTGTGACCGCATGCTGTTTTCCTAGTTGTGCACTAGAGCAGCCAGAACGCCAATACAACATATACATGAGACGGACACCTGTACTGGTGTTTATTCACTGCACATCTGAAAGCCGAATTGGAGAGTTGCCAGCTTGGTATTACTTTTGATTGCAATCCGATAAGCCCTGGTTATTACAGGTGTGCTAACATGAATGTAATTCATGTGCAGCCTTAAGCTCCGCCTATCAATTTTATAACTCTCACGTCCAATTGTGTATAAAAGGTTTTCAGCTTGCGCGGAATCCCAGACTGAAGACTTTGATGTATATTTGGGTTTTCTATTCTCCCGTTTATTGTCTGGCATAAGTATGTAGCGGTTTTCTCATAATCAATATTTTTAGTCACTCCACTTCCACGGGGTTTGGAAAATAACAATGTAGATACGAATATTAACATACAAACCAATGTTTTACGCAGACGCACACAATACGTCTACGTGATTTTACTCGTCTTCCTATCAGCTCTCACGGAGCTTTATCTTGGCTAGTTCAATCGAACATTTTACACGAAAGGTCGGTTTTGATTTCGTTCATTCAGCAATCGAGATACTGAAAAAATAACCACGATGCTCACTTTCTTATTCAAGATTTGTTTACCTACATCTTCGTATTTTGTGATGCGTACATTCCGTAATTTTAGCTCACCTTCTATTAAAAGTACATGGTTGAAAAGCGAACCCATCTCTCTTGTGTAAGTTTCAATGCATCCCTGATAACACGAATGCTTCAACTCGCATCCCCAGCCATTGCTTTAAGCATGCCTAACACCATTAAACAATACTATGACGTGTTGGGCTTCGCTTACACGGCCCTTCTCTCTCTCTCTCAACCCATAGACCTTGACTCATCTTCGCCTCGTTTCACATGCGGTTGTCGGCGTGTTGATTGGATTGTTATACTTTCGCATCGGAAATCTCGGAACCGAGGTGCTGAGCAACGCGGCGTTCATTTTCTTCAGTCTACTTTTCATCATGTTTGCTGCACTTATGCCCACCGTGATGACATGTAAGTGTTCGCTCG
>JACCGJ010015994.1:0-14102 GCA_013407085.1 Atriophallophorus winterbourni
TTCTGAAAGCTGTCAACCCACACGCGCTTTGCCACGCTCTTGGATCTCGGCCCAGTCACTTGCTTTAATCGATCACCGTCGAACTTTACCCACCGGCACTGAACACAACCGTGCCCGGAGAGAATTGAATACCCGCTTAAAGGCCAGCTTAAGGAATGACCGCGAGTTCTGGTGGACGCAACGTGCTTGTGAGATGGAGGTTGCAGCCGCATCGGGCAATACTCGCAAATTGTTTCAGTTAATTAGAGCTACTGGTTCGAAACTGAATACAGTGAGCGAGACTATTTGCGAAACTGACGGCTCGCCGATCACCAATCTTAGTAGACGCTTAGAACGATGGGCTGAGCACTTTAGTGCTCAGTTCAGCCAGCCACCTCCTCCGACCTCGCCGCCTGAGACACCGATTTGCACGCCTTGGCCCGTTTCCTTAGCCGCTCCTGATCTCCAGGAGGTGAGAGAGGTAATTCGAGCACTGAAGCGCCACAAGTCACCTGGTCCTGACGACCTCCACCCGATTTTGTTTAAGGAGGGAGGTGATCTTGTGGCAGCGGAGTTACGTGATTTGTTTACCAAAGTATGGGCTGAGGAGCGGGTCCCGGCGTCATGGGGTGAATCGACGGTTATCCCAATCTTTAAGAAGGGCGCACGGAATCTGTGTTCCAATCATCGTGGGATATCCCTGACTCCTGTCGCGTCTAAACTCCTGGTTTCCATCCTCCTTCGTCGGCTATCGCCCATTCGGGAGTTACGTTGCCGTGAGGAACAGGCTGGATTCCGCCCGGGGCGAGGATGCGTGGATCAGCTTTTTGTCCTGCGACAGTTATTAGAGCACAGACACCTGTACCGGCGACCAACCATCGTAGCTTTTCTGGACATCCGGGCCGCGTTCGACTCGGTGGACAGAACTACTCTTTGGAACTGCTTGCTTATGAGTGGCATCCCTCCTAAGTATGTCGCCATCTTGAAGGAGCTCTATTCTCATTCTTCAGGGAGGGTCAGGGTCTACGGCAGCTTATCGCCGGCGTTCCCCACAACCAGTGGCGTGCGCCAGGGCTGTCCGCTTTCCCCATTCTCGTTCAACTTTGCGATCGAGGATGTTTTCCAGAATGCTCTCCGTAGCTTCACTGAGGGTGGGATCGAGCTACTTCCAGGTAACCGTGTCACTGACCTTGATGATGTCGATGACATTGCTTTGCTTGGTGATGATCCGGTGTTCCTACAGAATGCCCTGAACCAGCTAGCATTGGAGGCGTCTAGGTACGGATTGCACTTAGCTCAGTGGCTAACGAGCCAATCGAGCGTCAAGATTTCTTTCCGTATTATGTCACAAAAGAGCGTTCACCACTTCAAACAATATCTTCACAAATATCTTCTTGTATGAGAGTAAGCTGGTATGCAACAGAAAAACTCCCTTTACTAATAGATGAAGAGAAACATTGGTGTGTTCCAAAGACAGCATGAAGATCATACCAACTATTCACTTACGGATAAAAATCAGGAAATAATGAAGGCCACACGGAGTCGAGTCCATTCTTGAAACCCGCTACCGAAGTAGAACAAACAACTTCTTTAGGAAGACGATTTCAGTAATTTACTACCATTTCACTAAAGAAGAACTTACTAACATTCGACCTGACATGTTGCTTTGCCAGTTTTAATGGGTGGCCTCGAGTACACACACTTGGCGCCAGAGCGTACATCTCACTGGAATGAATAGTACTGAAACCTGACATGAGTTTGAAGGTTTCAATCAGGTCCCCACGTAGCCACCTCCTCTTTAGTGAGAAGAGATCTAGACTCAGCAATCGTTCCTCATGCGACCTACCTGATTACAATGATGAAAACAACATAGCCCTACAGTCAGACGAGTAGCTATGCGTTGAACACCATCAAGCTCGGCGATATATTTTTCCGAATAAGTTGACCATGCTTGAACGCAATACTCGAGATGTAGTCTTACGACCGCTTTGTATAATGGTAGGAGAAACTCTGGGGACCTGCAGGATAAAACTGATCGAAGGCGAAAAAGCTCGCTCCTAGCGCGTTGTGCAACAGCTGCGCATTGACCAACCCAGTAAATAAATAATTTTATTATTGGAAATCCAAGGTATGATAATCATGATCAATAATTTCCAAAAGGTTTGTACAAATAGATTTAAGTATGTACATTTGCCAAAACATTTTCAAGGTCATTTGGGCAGCGGAATTTTACAATCAATAAATTGTAACGAAGCGTCATTTCTTATGTATCTTTTGTATGTTGCGCCAATATTATCGTACCATACCATCATACCATATACCTTTGTATCCCGACTTCCGGAATTTTTATTTGGTGTGTGCTCTCATTGTGCTTGTTGTAAACTGAAGCTTTGCCTCAACCACTACAAAATATTAAGGTATTAGTATTTACAATTTGCTTTCAGATAATCTGTACGTGATCTGATATTATGCAAAAATCTTGGCATCGAGGATGCGTGAAGATCTCTGTTGGTAATTCTCCAAACCTTTCATTTTGATTGTTCGAAATAGATTGATCTATCCTGAATATGGACTGTTTTCTTGTCCGCTAGGCGAAGGGAATCGATTCCACTAGGTTTAGGTCTCCTGTTGGCCAGTTTTATTTGGGTGCGGATTGAGAAATTATGTTTTGAAGTAAATACTCGAAATCTTGGGAGAGAGTTCTTTCAAAAGTTATGAAAATTTATTTATTATCAATACCCATGAATGTCATTATTATATGGATCATCAGGTAGAACATCTATGTTAAGAAGATCGCGTATTTATTTCATGGTAAGGAATAAAGCCAGATATGATTTAAATTCATTTAAAGATGAGCTGAATCTTATATGCTTTGGAAAAATATTCCACAGTTGTACATATATTTTCCTCGTTCAGGAGACTACTGAAATGCGAATCATTCTTTTTTTTCTGGCGTAGTTCCTTGAAGTCATAGAGACGTTCGCTTGCCAACGAGTTTTTAACGCACTCGTATTCTACTGGCGGTCCATTTTGGAGTATTTCTTTCATGACTGCTACAGCAGATGGCTTAAATATTTTATTTTGGCTAATGTTTATCCCTTTTATGGGAGTTTTCCAGCCTATCATGGGCGTTTTTGAAAGCTTTCCACGAAAGTATAGTTGAGGCCCCGTTTCCTGCACAACTTTGAAACGCCCATTTGTGTAAGCACTGTTCGGAAGATGCGTATCCTTGATCAGCTGGTTTAGAAATTCTACCAAAATCGGGCGAGCGCAACTTACAGTTGGGTTCCACCGGCCTACACGATGAACGCTTTTTACCTGGCAGTTATTTAGCCCTGCCATGGGTAAAACATCCTAAACCTTGAAATGGTCCATTTGCCGACCGAATTTGTTTTCGCGAAACAGCAACTCTTCCCTATTTAGAACGAGCAGAGTACGAGTTCGCCTAGTTTTCGTCATTTCATTGGTTCCAGCAAGCTTACTACCTTGTTCAGCCAGGGCACTTATTTGCCTTACTCTGGGAATTCTTGTCTTGTTAGTTCGAAACAGGTGGCCAATAACGCTAAAGCTGTTCAATGTGAAATTTGTTTAATGTGGATACATGTTCTATGTGGTGGACAGAAGCTTGAGATGTATCGTTGGCTTCATAAAAATTCATGCGGCATAATTCGTACGATATGTAAGATGTGCATTCCACCGACTCTATTTAAGCTCGCAGGTACTCAGCTTCATGTTGACACGGCTTCTGCTAAGACCTCAGAAGGTCATGATGGGGAATTGTAGATAGTGACTTACCGTCAAAGGATGATACCCACCACACATCTGGTGTAGACCAATTTTGCGAGCAATCCGAATATGTACGCACTTTTGCGGAAGTTTCTACCTCGCCTGTACTCGGTTCATTAGATATAGTTAGTTTTGCCGGTGCAATGAAGGTTCATAAACCCAAAGAGGTCCGGGAACTACTGCAGCTAGATAAAGCAATCAAGAAAAAGACCAGAGCTTTACCACTGATGAGAGTGGAAATTCCTGTATTATTCATAACAATGTGCCGGAGCAAACAGGAGCTTTGGTTATAGACATGTTTAAACAGGAACGCGAATTCTTAAACTCTGCTATTGCCGCCATTTACAATGAAAGGGAAAAGGGTGTAACGGAACGTTTTGGATTTCGTCTAGGCCGCAGGTCAGCGCCAGGTGATCGACTTAGACCGTTAAAGTTTGTGTTAGACTCCACCGAACAATTGAACTTACTGCTAAAGTGGGGTTACAGGTTGGAGGGTAGTCAACTTCGACTTCTGCGTGATATTTGTCCGGCGGAAAAACGCTACTGACTACGACAATAATCGGCAAGCTAGAAATCTGTGCACGGCCATGAAACGCAGAAAACGAATGGTGTACCAGCAGCGATTGTCTGACGAGTTTACTTGTGCACCAAAACGGCTATTTGCATAGATTCGTCGCCTCACAAAGGCATTGCCAAATACCCTTAATTTGATAGATAATAATGGAATAGACATTACTGAAAGACATTGAAAGCTAAAGCTATGGTTAAGCAATATGCCTCCATGTACTTTCTTGAAGACAGATCTGTTCTTCTCTTAGGGCAATAAATTGAGCACGGCCATATTTTATAGTGTGATCACAAATGTAACGAGACAAATGCGATATCATTGTATGTAACGAGATAAAGATGTGTCATGTGTTGGGACGAGTGAAATGTTGCTGTCCTGCTGAAGCCATGGTTAATCAATGTGCCTCCGTGTACTTTCTCGAAGACAGTGATCGCCTTCTGTCTCCAAGAACAGTGAGGTCCTTTCTGATCTTTGTGCAGATGTTGAGACGATTTGATTAATGTTGGAACAGTTAGACATACAATCCGCGCCAGCACCACACAGTATTCATCATTTGGCTTTATTATTACTCTCAGACGTGTTGTGTGATCTACTGGTCAGGTTGTTTATGAAATCTGTAATAATTGTGATCTTGCCACAGGAATTGAAACATGGTATTATTAAACCTATGTTTAAGAGTGGAAACGGTATTTTTACCGTTAATTACAGACCGGTCACACTGACTTCTGTGAACGAAAAATGTTTAGAGAAGTTGATCAGGATGAAAATAGAGCAATTTCTTCTGGGGCGCGAGCGTTGGTGTCCGCAACAACAAGGATTCACCAAAATTCGCTCATGCGTAAGTAATCTGCTCCTGGCGCGAGAAAGTTGGTGTGCTTTGACTGATTCTGGTCCAGCGTTCGAGGTTTTTTATCGACTTTAGTAAGGCGTTCGACCGCGTGCCCCATCTCCGATTGCTCTTCAAGCTGGAATGCTCTGGTATTCAAGGATGTCTTGTTAAGTTGGTTGAGGCATTCATTTCAGAACGGTCAAATCGTGTAGAAGTTAATAAATTTTGTTTTCAGCGATCATAGCAAGATCTGGAATGCTGCAGGGAACTGTTCTTTGCCCATGGTTATTCAAAATTTTTATGAATGACATTCCAGACGCGGTAGACATCGATTGTCTTTTATCTGAAATTGTGGGCCTCTGTCGCCTGTTTTCATCTGTTCTATTTTACGCCCACGATGTTATATGTAGGTTTAACCGCCGATTATAGCCACAATACTTTAATCTTTCAGTTCTCAGATGAACGAACTTACAATTTCGTTGAATCAAGTGTTACTAAATTTTGTCAAAGAGACTTAAGATCTAAAAATGTTATACTGTTCAATATAGACGACAGATATCCTTTACATGATTTAAAAACTACTATCTGCTTATCTTATGGCTTCCCATTGGACAGCGCTTCGCTAAAACGCTTGAGGAAATTTAAGCCTTCGAAGTCTTGCTTAATCCTATTAGAACTCAGTGACAAATGCATGGCATCATACATTTACCCCATAAGGATGTTTTGAAATCGATTTGAAAATGTATTTTTAAACCTGATCTCACGCCAATGCATCGGAGAACTAAGTTCAATAAGCTTACCGTTACTACTTAATATTCCACCAAATCTTCCAACAATGGAAAAGAAACGATGGAATTGGATGAGATGCCACAAGTGTTGAATGCACCTCCAAGTTCACTTTCTTCTGTGGATAATTCAACACAACCTATTATTCCACCTAGAATTATTACATCCCCTCACTTGAGGAAAAAACCATCTTGCCCAAGTTTCAACAAACTAGTGCGTTATTGCCTGCACCACCTCCTTTTAGGAATTCTTCAACTTTTGACAATAGAAATACTCGGAACTTAAATCGTCGTATAATGCCTTATCCATAAAATCGGAACTCGGCATGGCAATTCCATCGACCAAGTCCACAATACCCGAGCCCATTTTCGAATTATTACAACCCATCACAACAGTATTTTAACCATATTAGTTGGTCCCCCGATACTAATTTTCCATATTCGAACTCATTTAACACTTACTCTACTATGGTCCCTTTTTCAAGTATGAGAAATTTTCAAATCCCTCCTCAAAGGCTTTTAGCCTAAACCAACATGCTCCACATAATAATCAAATACATAATAAGCCATTTTCTGATCATAGACCCTAATCTTTTTGATTTATTCTTATCAATGCTCGATCCATAACTAACAAGATATTAGCTTTACGTTCATATCTTCTCTCAAATCCCGCTGAATTTATTCTAATAACTGAATCTTGGACGAAAAAAGAACAATGAGATTGTGAACTTCTGAATCCAAACTATCACATTTTTAGAAAAGACCGCGTTCCAAAACGTAGAGGAGTATGCCTTGTTTATGTTCATTCTAACCTCCAAGCTAGCATCATCATTTCATCCGTCTTTGATCATATCGAAGATTCTATCTGGCCGACACTACCAGCCTTTGACCTCTTACTTGGATGCATCTACTATCCACCAGCTACTACTTCTTCAACGCTTCAACGCTTGACCGATTGTTTAATAGAAGTCTCTGTCCATTCTTCCCCCTATAAATAAATTGCAGGAGATTTTATCATGCCTTTACTTAACCGGGTAGAAAGCAACAACATAAATCTCAATTATTTTTCCAATACCACCAAACTATTAGGTTTTACACAGTTTGTTGATAAACCAACGCGCAATAAAAATATCCTTGACCTTGTCCTTACTCTAATTATCACACCTTCAAACCTGAACATATCTCTGTCATTTTTAATGAGGATCAAAACATTATATCTTTTGAATTGATTTGCAATAGCATAATAACTAGTGTTAAAAAGCCACGTATAATTACTCACATAGATTGGAAAATCTTTTAAAACCTCATTAGAAACGAAGATTGGACTGAATTTTTCCTTTCTGACAATTTCAATGTAATCTCCGTAATCTTTCATAATAAACTTGTTGAATTACTACAGAAATCTACTACCAGACATTGTAGCGACCAAATCGTCACTGGGAAATAGTTTCTGTCACGGAAACTAGTTGCCTGCTACGAGCCACGAGAATCTTCTACCGGGAGTGACGAGCGTTTACGAATCGATCCCAAATCAGAACAATACGTCAATTAACGCTGTACTATATTGACAAAGACGATTAAAAAGCAAAATATAACAAACCTCAACGGTAATCGAATACAGGTTTCAATGCAAACCCAACGCGTCCAATAAACGGAAGTCAAACAGCTCAGTTGAGAGCACAAAAAATTACCGTTTTCCAATAACGGTAAACACGGGTAACGGACAAATCAAAATGTGCGGAAGCCGAAGTGCAGTTAAACAAAGGAAAATGTTCGGGAAAGAAAACTCTCACAGATTTAACATTTAGTTTAAATGTTATTTTCAATTTAAAGAACAAACAAAAAATATCACGGGAAAACTATGACACAAAAAACTTGATACGGAACAAGGGTGTAGGGTGGGAACAAATGTCTCCAGTTCGTTTGATCTTGCTGGACCGAAAGAGGAATTTTCAAGACATCGACGCGGATTCATACACCGCCCACCAAAATTCCTCAAAATCTGAAAAGCAAGTAGAGACACAAACACTGAACTGCGGGGCTCTCCTCTACCTGGCTACCCGAACCGTGTACCTGCGCGACCAATGACAGCGACTCGACGATCAAATGTTTGGTGGTATCTCTGGAGTTGGCAGACCCGAAGACCCGCCTCCCACCTATAACATTTGCCTTCAACGTAATCAACGTTCGTCTTCGCATGCAACCGGCAGACTGAATGCTTGGTGGTATTTCTGGGGTCAGCAGATCCGAAAACCCGCCTCCCACCTTAAGCACCAGCCCCCGGGCCCGACACCCCAGGTACACCCTATTCCACACCCTACCGCTACACTACTCGGCACCCTCAAGCAAACATAGCTTCCTAACATCACGCTCCAAGATTCCTGCGGATGAGCGCACGGTGACTCTTCGAACTAATCCATCTCCACTATCGTTACATTCGAGCACTAACCCTAGCGGCCACTTTTCCTTTGGGACTTGGTCACTCACTAGCAGTACGACATCGCCTTTCTTCAAGTTTCTCTCTGGCTTCAACCATTTTTGCCTTCTTTGCAAGGTTGGGAGATACTCCTTGATCCATCGATTCCAAAAGATCCCAGTGAGATAATTCACTTGCTTCCACTGACGCGTATACCGATCACGTAAACTAGCATCAGAAGGGATCCCCATGTTGCTTCCCATCAACAGAAGATGGTTTGGAGTCAGAGGTCCATCGTCGCGGCTATCCAATGACGGTGGCACCAAAGGTCGATCATTCAATATACGTTCTGCTTCGCACATAAAAGTATGCAAACTTTCGTCCGTCAACGTCTGCGCATTTACTATGGCGTTTAAAATATTTCTGATTGAACGCACCATACGTTCCCAAACGCCGCCTCTATGGCTAGAACTAGGGGGGTTAAAGTGCCATTGGATATGATGAACAGCTAGACGATTAGCGATCACGTGGTTATCGAGCCTTTGAATGTGCTCTTTCAGCTCTCGAACGGCCCCTACAAAATTCGTGCCATTGTCGCTGTAAATCTCAACGGGTTTCCCTCGCCTGCTAACGAAACGCATCAGTGCCATGATGAACGAATCGGTAGTGAGCGAGTGTGCAACTTCAATATGAACCGCTCGAACACGTAGACAAGTGAAGACACAGCCATACTTTTCTCAATCGAACGACCACGTTTGACTGGGAAAGGTCCAAAATAATCCAAACCAACCGATTCAAAACAACGCAGTCCCTGCTGAATTCGAGCCAATGGAAGTGGAGACATCATCTGCTTACACTCGACTGCCAGTCTTTTACGACACCGGGTGCACTTCCCTATCACCCTTTTCACTGCGCGACCCCCTTGAAGTATCCAAAATTGTCTGCGTATTAAATTCTGCACATGAACCATGCCACAATGACCTTCAATTTCATGAAAATACCGGATGATGAGTTCGGTGACAGTATGCCGCGAGGGTAAGATAATTGGGGTACGAAAAGCCACAGGATAGCTGGAATAATTTAAACGTCCACCAACACATAAGACTCCATCCAGGACTATCGGGTTCAACTTGGCAAATCTGCGATGCCTCAGGCACTTCTTGTTCTGTTTCGTTTCATAGTGTGCAAGCTCATCAGCAAACACTTCCTGCTGCACGAACATGATTACTTTTCTTTCTGCATTTCGCAGTTCGGATACTGTGATTGCAGACAGTGATCTCAACGAATTCCGCTCCGGTGACTTCAGTTTCAGGTAATCAACAAACATTGTCAGCCATGCAATACTCCTGAGCAACTTTGACCAACTAGAGTGATAGTTGACGACAGCATTCAAACCATATTCTAGTGAGCTATTTGCCGATGTTATATTAACCCTTTTGTATTCTAGTTCCGGAGAATGAACTGTGTTTGTATCCAGGTTCAGAAATTTTCGCTCTGGCCATACAACAGGGCCTGTCAACCATCGCTCCAACTCAAATTTCGAACGTATGCCCCTTGAAGCCATGTCTGCAGGATTTTCACCTGAATTTACATGATTCCACTGTGATGACTCGGTATACGTATGTATAATCGCTAGGCGGTTGGCGACGAACGTAGAGAATCTAGAAGTAGTGTCGCATATATAGTGCAGGACTATCATCGAATCAGTCCAAAAACAGATTTTAGAGAAAAGTTCAGCCATTCCTTCCTTTAACAACTCACTGACACGTACAGCCAATACTGCAGCATTGATCTCGAGGCGGGGAACAGTGACAGTTTTCAAGGGAGCTACTCTGGATTTTCCAAAAAGAATACAGCTTTGACATTCGTTTGCACTTGAAATGTGTTTAGCGTATGCTACAGCACCGTACCCTGTCTCTGAGGCATCGGCGAATATATGCAGCTCGAAGTTACATTGAGAGTTGTTATCGGCACATCTGATACATCTTGACACAGATACGGTTTCAATGACATTGACTAACCGCAACCAATCGTTCCAACAGACTTCATCAGCCTCACAAATAGGTTGGTCCCATCCAAGACCCGATTTGCAGAGTCTTTGAAGTAGCATCTTGGGGGGAAGGCAAAGTGGAGACAAAAGCCCCAACGGGTCGTAAAAGGATGACACAGCCGATAGTATACCACGACGAGTCATTGGCCTCTCGGGTAGGTTGAATCGAAATTCAAAGACGTCGCTATCCGCGTTCCATTGCAAACCCAATGCTCCATGCACATGATCGTATGAATTACTCATATTGACCGTAAATGTGGCACAATCTGAACTCGGCAGGTCTTTTAACAAACGTTTATCGTTTGACACCCACTTCCTTAAATGGAAGCCGCCTCGAGAAAGCATATGTCGACATTGGTCAACGAATTTCTTGGCGACAATAGAGCAGTCAAATGATACCAAACAATCATCAACATAAAAATTTTCCATAACATCACGTTGGGTAAATTCATCATAATCACCAGCGAAATCCATTGCGGTCTTTCGAAGAGCATAATTGGCGCAGAATGGGGAAGACGTAGCTCCGAATGGATGAGCTGTCATCTCAAATTCGACCGGGTCTTTTTTGACATCCGCATCATCCCACCACAGAAATCGTAATGCCGATAGATCTTTGTCAGGTACTTTAACTTGCATGAACATTTCCTCAATGTCTGCAGCTAGAGCTACCTGACCTATCCTGAAGCGCAAAAGCACGGTAACCAGATTCGCTGTTGTATCAGGGCCCTGGCACAGCATATCGTTCAGTGAAAACCCATGAAATTTGGCAGCACAATCCAGTACTACCCGAAGTTTTTCTGGTTTTTTGGGGTTCAACACAGCGTGATGAGGTAGATACCACGAGGGCCGATTACTCTCGGCAACATACGGCCCAACTTTCCTTGCATACCCTTTGGTCACGTTGGCATTCATCACTTCTGTGTATTTTATACAAAATTGAGGATCTTTTAGGAAACGCCTTCTCAGACTTTCTATCCTTTTGAACGCGACTGACCGATTACTGGCAAGTTTGGGGACACTATCCTTCCAGGGAAGAGGTACTACGTAATGCCCATCGACTAGCCTTGATTCTTCCTCCACTAGCTGAAGTACCTTTTATCTTCGACGGAAGGGGAGTTCCTAATGCAACTCGAATCTTCAAATTCCGAGTCGTACATTCTTCTCAACAGCGATTCTATTTCACAAATTCCGCCAGAGAGCAGATTGACCAGGGCTGTTTTATGCGCTCTATAGTTCGTAGGTCCCAACAACACCCAACCGAGTAGGTTTTCACAGCGTATGGCTGTTTCCGAGCACCCAATCGCTGTTCGATTGCCCAATGTGCTTCCGGGATGTCACATCCAATCAAGATAACTATGCGTTTACGGTCAGTTTCCTCAAATACCACATCCTTGAGATGGGACCATCGACCTGCTAATTTTGAACGAGGCCGCATGTTTGCAAAGGGCATGATTTCATAAACGACCAAAGCCTTGTTGATGTCAATTATCTCCAGTCCATTAAGCGATTCCAACTTGAACTCACTAGCAAGCTCGCGAGCGGACATTGTACCGTTCATCGTCTTAATGCGAGTTTCTGAAGCTTGCATCTCAAGTCCAAGTTTTTCAGCGACTTCACGACAAACGACTGTCGTATCAGAACCAGAATCAAGAAATGCGTATGCTTCCAAAGAACCTCCAGGTCCTACCAAGCGAACAGGTAATACTCCCATAGAGACAACTTGCCCACAGTTCGTCATGCTCACTGTTTTGCTTTCAACGTGAGACTGGACCTTAGGTTCCCAATGCAGCAATGTGTGGTGAGGAGCCTTACAGCCAACGACCTGACATGAATTTGTGACACGACAAAATTTTCTGTCATGACCAGCCTTCAGGCATTTGAAACACAGGCGAAACTGCTTCACCTTTTTCCAACGTGTTTCGCAGTCGGCAGTAATGAAGTCTTGGCAAGATGCCACTCCATGAGTACCCCCACAGGTTGGGCATCCTGGATTTTCAATCTTCTTTGTGTCGTCTGCACGCCACTGAGCAAAGGTTTGCTTTCTATTCACGACTGGTTTATTACCAGTTTCACTCGTGTAAGCGTTCTTACCCTTGCGATTTTGCTCCACTAATTGACCGAACCGGCTGTTAGCAACCTTTGCCCGTAGACTGATAAAGCGCATCAAATCCGCGAAATTTGGCTCTCGGCCTTCGCAGGTACGCTGCTCGACGTTCTCAGCCCACTGCTGCTGTAGATACAGAGGAAGTGTGCGGACCAAGCGTTCAAGCACCATCAATGAATTAAGGTCCGCAGTGTAGCTCATTTGCTCTAAAGCAATTTGGCAATTACTCATTTTTATCACCAGGTGTGACAATCGTTGCGGACTGTAAGGTGCTGCTTCAAACTCACTGAACAGTCCTTCCAGCATGGATCTTGCTATTGTGTGCGGTTGCCCGAAGAGGTCCTTCAGGATTGATCTCGCCCGCTTGTACGCACGTTCAGGTGGCAGCATGACACACTCTTCAATGGCTTCTTTTGCTACACCTCGGCAATAATGTAGCAAATATAGAAACCTTTGTCCGTCATCACGAGTTCTAGACTCCACATAGGTCTCGAACTGACGAAAGAATTTCCAGTAGGTACTAGCTGAACCATCAAAAGACATCAATTCTATCTTCGGAAGGTCAGATCTTGGGAAACTACCAGGCGTTTCATTACGAAGAGAGTCTTCTACCTCCGAACGAGGGTAGTCAGCTACTTCTGGCTTTTGAGGCCCACAATGCGCAAGATAACTTGAAACCTTTTGATTGGTATCAATATCTTGCAACCGTGAATCTGCATCGTCGGATGCAGAAGCAGCAATCTCGGCCATTTCAACCTCCTGTACCGCATCAAGCAATTTCTCTTTGTGCTGCATTTCGAGAACTTCACGTTCCTGCGACAGTTTTAGTCGTTCCAAACGCATCTTAGCCTTACGAACAAGGATGTTTGAATCTATCGTTGAACCCCTAAGGCTACCTCGAGAGCCCTCAACAGAACAATGAATGCGCTCACCTGCGGTGTCTTCCGTTCCATTATCGACCAATCGTTGGGAGGATTTGATCTTTCCCACAAAACTGCGGGTAACAGGCATATTGACGTCAGCGAATTCGACGTTGAGTACTGTAGCGACCAAACCGTCACTGGGGAATAGTTTCTGTCACGGAAACTAGTTGCCTGCTACGAGCCACGAGAATCTTCTACCGGGAGTGACGAGCGTTTACGAATCGATCCCAAATCAGAACAATACGTCAATTTACGCTGTACTATATTGACAAAGACGATTAAAAAGCAAAATATAACAAACCTCAACGGTAATCGAATACAGGTTTCAATGCAAACCCAACGCGTCCAATAAACGGAAGTCAAACAGCTCAGTTGAGAGCACAAAAAATTACCGTTTTCCAATAACGGTAAACACGGGTAACGGACAAATCAAAATGTGCGGAAGCCGAAGTGCAGTTAAACAAAGGAAAAATGTTCGGGAAAGAAAACTCTCACAGATTTAACATTTAGTTTAAATGTTATTTTCAATTTAAAGAACAAACAAAAAATATCACGGGAAAACTATGACACAAAAAATTTGATACGGAACAAGGGTGTAGGGTGGGAACAAATGTCTCCAGTTCGTTTGATCTTGCTGGACCGAAAAAGGAATTTTCAAGACA
>JACCGJ010015995.1:0-54359 GCA_013407085.1 Atriophallophorus winterbourni
TCGCCTACCTGACACCAAAATGACGTTTACCCGTAGTTCTAACGAGTCTGAACACTCCGCCAACGTTTTTGGTTATTCCTCAGATTGGGGATCAGTTTGCTCTTGAGGAACCCTCGTGTCCCCTCAGCATTCATTTGTTGGCTTGTGGAAGTTCACACAAATCCAAGGGCACAGATAAGCGGGAAGTCAGACAACAAGTATTCGATTTGAATTGCTGATAAAATCTTTGGTAACATCAATAAGAAGCAAACTCAAATCGCCCTGGAACCTCTGTCAGATTTTCTAGCTCTCCGCTGAATGATTAGTGCTAGTCTCAGATTAAAACGCGTGCTGAATTAACCTACGATTATTAAACACTGGAGATACAATTTGAAACTTGAGTTTAAGCCAATCAAAAGCCGGTATTATCTGACAGGTGGGGAAAGTACTTACTGATAGCTGTTTAAACTTGATTACAGCTCTTTGGATATTGACACTAAGCATAATCCAGCATTCAAGTTCGCATCAGGTAGCAGTCTAATTTACTCAAATTCTATCGTATTTAATAAGGTGTAATTTGTTATAGACCTAAAATAGCGTGAGATTCGAAAGACCGACCGTTTCCAATAGAGGAAAACTGTCTTTGCTAATGTCCTGGCTTCGAGTCCACTCGTCGTTTCCTTGAATTTCGTATGGTAGCAGATACGTGGTGAACGTATTTTTAATGAGGCTTCCAGTTTAGGTAATCCGCCACACGGAATATGAGTCAAACACATCTCTCCATTCTACGGGCAGCAGTTTTCATTAACTTTCACTCTACCATGAAGAGCCCAGTTACGCCGTAGAAATTCACGCAATTCGTCCACCAATTTCCTGCCCTTGCTTCCACGATGTTTGAAGCACGTGTTTAGTTTACAAACTGGATTTTTACCTATACATGCTGTGTGATGGCAACCAGTTGAATCTCACTCGTTAGGATGCTTAAACCAAGTTACTAGAGGTCCCGATCCATAACATTAAAGTCATGACATTCACCGTCCCTCAAACCCAGAATAGCTTATCAGCTGTTTTTCCCAGACAAGCAGGTAAATCGGCCTGTCGATCGACATGAGTAGGACTAACGTGTTTTGGTCAGTTGAATGGTCGTCTGCCATCATAAAGTTTGAGCAACAATAGCTTTAAACTGCATGGAACCAGTTATCTCGATCAAAATTTGCAAATATCGTCCTGCTTACACTTCCGTAACCAAAGCAATCGCACGCTGATTTTAAAGTTCAAGATGCGGACAACTTGATGTCATACTATATATACGCGAACTGTGGACCTCCCCCATCGAGTTGCGAATGTGGACGACCTTCCTGGAGTGTTTTTGTAATTGTACCCTACATGCATCCAAAACACCCATATATTCATGTGAAGTAAAAATAAAAAAGCAATCGGATGCCTCCATTTCGATTTTAAAATCGCTTTACACCTATAGCTTGGTAGAGTGTTATGATCAATATAATTCGACAAAACTATAGGTATGGTGGAAATTTTCGGAAATGCATGCAAATGTGCTTTTTTCATCATATCAGTTTTTTATAATAGCAGTGAATGCTAGATGAGACGCCCGGCGCTTCTTCTTAGAATACCCATGTGGCTAATTCCTCGAAAATATATCAGTAGCATCGTACCATTGTTGAACCTCGGTAGAACATGTTGAACAGTCTATAAATATCTACGGCCAGTAGTAGTAGACTAGTCCATTTTAACACTGTAATTCATTTTAATTGATTCTTCTGACTAGAACTTGATTGCAAAACCCGTGAGACAATTAAAACAGAACGAGGGAAACACATTATTTATTTATTAGGATACTATGAATTTTGATTTAGCTTTTATAAGCCAAACATTTGGATCCACCTTTCTCTGTCAACTGCAAAAAGAAACATCATAGATAGTTGAAAACTTACGCTTGTTCGATTTGCATTTCCAGTTCATCTGATTGTCACAAGAGGCTTTAGTTTCAAATTTGCCCTTAGTTTCTCTATTAAAAATTGACGGAATTATCAAGACCCACTTTGCTCCGATACCTCGTTTTCTACAAATGATCGGAGTGATTTGATCGATCGAATTGTGTTCTCTTGTTCCCTCTCTAGTTGTCGTTTCGCCTCATACAATGCCCGACTATCTGGCGGAGGGAAACGTACCATAGCTGGGGCTTGTGGCCTTTTCTTTTCCAAATACAATTCACTTTCTCCGCCAAGACGTCCTGGATTGCAACGAACCTGTCTGGGAGAGTAACCGCCTATCCCATGCACTTCTTCGATCCACTTAAAATCATTTGATTCTTCCAGCTGACGTAACCGTTCTTCCTTGCCTTCCACCAGGGAGGAAATTTGTGCTCGTTCTTCTGCATTTACCTTCACTACTGATTCTGGCTTGGTACTTGCTTCATGCTGAAATAGATTAGTTGCACGGTACTCAAGGTTCAATTGATCTTTGACGAAAATCAAATGTCGGATACACAACACCGAAATCATTTATCATAGAAAATTAGAATCAGATCTAACAGAATGACTGAAAAGATCACTAATGAAATGTGAAATTTATTCAGAACAAGATTCTTCAGCTGCTTTCCTAATGTGGATAATTTTATTGAAGATTCGTCAAATGCTTCATTTAGTATAATTAAATAAACTGCTAGTGAATATATATGAGGTAAAATATTGTCCTCGAAAGACTGGAAACATTTAAAGGGATACTGAGCATCCTGGGGATAACTTCATGTAACAACTCATTTTGCGAATTTATTTCTATTTAACTTTTTTAAAAACCGTAGTTTTCCGTGTGAGACCCATAATTTCAGTAAATAATTCATCTCTAAAAAATTACTGGCTTGGCGATGTCTATATTCCCCTCGATTTCAAAAGAGTGCAACTTATATTGTTTGTATTCATCTGTTTGCTTGGTACAATAAGTTTTAAAATATCAGTGATAAGCAAAGAAAAACTTTAAAGTCACTGTTAAACAAACGAATACAAGTTGTGTAAAACCGTTGTGGAATGGGTTCAGAGAATGTGACCTCGCCAGAAACGTATTTTAACCAAACTTTCTTATCACTTTAACCTCGCCATTGTTTCATAACTTTCATGCATATACCTGACTTGTCAGCTCGAAAGTGATGTTGTTGTAGGGATGCTCCCGAGTAAAATTCACGCGCCGAATAACCTCTATATTGCGGCTGCTGGAATTATTCTCAAAAATGTTAAGCACACAGATGTGTAAACCTGTACATGAGTAAGAAAATGTCTTTTAATACATTTTTAAAGCTCAACCGCAAGCCACGTCAAATTCCTGTAACCCACTGGCAATTCATCGAACGAAGTGGCCTGTTTTAGGTCTGAGTTGCACACCACATTGAAAAACAAAGGGGCTTTTAAATCCTCTGTATATGCAGACGTGGTTCTGAGTTTATTTCTAACTGCTTTCTTTACTTTTAAACACAAATTGAAATAAAAATGACACCCGCGTTAAGGCAGCCTAAATGGGACCAATATGATACATGCTTAAGTCTATACTACGTTTCTAGTGAAATACATAGTGGTAAATTTGAGGTTTCGCTTAATTTGAACACCAAACCCCTGTATAATGTTCTATTATGGTTAGACTCGAGATGCCTGGAAGAACTTAAATTGCTTCGATAACGTGTGTTTTGTGGTTTTGGGGCATGTTTTTTATGTAATTGGCCCTTACACCAATGTTTCTTTGATAACCATTTATTGCCTCGCCAATTTTAAGCATTTTTGAGGTGCATTTGCCATTTCGTCATTTAGATCAATGTGCAAATATTTAGCCTCAGATAGCGAGACAATACTCGAATCACACGTATCAGCTGACACACAAGATCTCGTCTCGACTACCACAGAAAAAAGATAAAGACGTCATGGGGTCGTGTAGCCTCGAGTACGGAAATCATAGTTAAACAGTGCATAATAAAGCCTATCGTATCTTGGGTTTTCTAAAAAGGATATTCAGGAGTTTCACGGCCGAAAGCTTATCACCGGTAATTAATAAGTATGTGCGTCCTGTTTAGAATCATTTAATCCAATTATGGGTACCCTGACGGAGGACGCAATTTACACGACTGCGAAACAAATTTATCAGTATAATTCGAGATGATAAACAAGCTTTTCAATCGCAATTGATTTCTCGGATGCACAAGTATTGGAAGCACTTATATAGAGTCGTAATCGATAGAACAAATATTAAACAAGGAGTCTTCGTCTGGCTTCACTGAATCCATTAAACAGACCGCTGACCTAAAAAATATACATTTACATGCTTTTCCGTCAAACACACCCCACGACCAGTTTCGTGCTGTTTGCACTCATCAGGTAGGGACAGTAAGATCAGGATCCACATGCGCTTGAAACAGTGGAAGAATGGTAAACAAGGAGCGCTCGCTTGCCACTGTTGGATAAAGCTGGTACGACCAACCTGTTTAATCACATGTGTCCAAACACATGTTTAATGGGGTTAAACCCAATACCATGAAGCAAAATATTTATTTGCTCGCTTTCCGTCACACACCCCACGACCGGTTTCGTGTATAATAAAGCCAAACCTCCTGACTTGGATCGTGTCCCATTACATTACGTTGATGGATTGTACCGCGTGAAAATGACTGTGTGATGCCGTAAATCACTGTCATCGGTATTGCATCACATGTATCGGGATTTTCATGCGCTATATCTCGCTAGATTTCACAAAGATGCAAGCAAGCATTATTACACTCGTAAAGCTTGTTGAGCTGATCGCTACCATTGACGACCCGCGTCTACGCACACGATGCATGCTCACTGCAATTTTCGTTGACTAGTTAGTACTGCCAGTCTATCAATAGATTAGCTTGCGTACTGTGTGCAACATTATGCTGAATGTTGTCTCAATGCAGACTTTTGTGTCACAAATTATTCTGATTTTGACATTTTTCTACACACATATACACATATACACTTGTACCTACAGTTCAACTGCATGGTTATTGTAAAGTAATTGCTTTTTCAACCATAAAATCTTGAATCTTGAATCTTGAAAAATATGTATCGATTTTATCAGGTGGATACTTCATAAATCTGTACTAATAGTAACATTACTTTTATATAATCACCGTTGACTTACGTATGGAGCAGCTTGATTACAACACGTTGAGAAGAAACCGATCATTGTTTTCCATGGTGAGGATATCCGGATATCTAATTCTAACGGTTGCTGTTCGTTGACTAAATTATTTTCGTTTGGCCAAACACTGATCAGATGCCTGTGCGGTAATTTGCATTATCTGTATAAGTTGACTCGGTTATCAGATGTTTTCGAGTCCGTACGTGTATTGATTTATCTCAAATGGCTTCAACTCGAAGTTAATATAAGTTTACTTGAAAAGAGTTTGTAAGCTACGCTTAAAGTCAATTTTGTTTTCAAAGTTGGTGTGATCTTGTTCGGGTTAACTTTCAGTGGCTTTTATAAATGTCGTTGGCGTTATTCAACACAGCTGTATAATATTTATGGGAACATTAAACGTAAACGAGATATACACTTGAATATCACTGCTAATAAGATTAGCATGGTCAATTCTTGGATGAGTGATCCGCAAAGACAACCGATCAAATTAATAGAAACGAGCAGTTTTTGCAGTGCTCACAACCTCTGAACTTACACACCACAACCGGTTTCTGGCTGTTTGACATTGAAGTATCATTTCGTTTAACACTTATCCACTGTTTCGAGGCTCACTGAACCTAATCTTATTGTCTTCACCTAATGATGGCAAACAGCCAGAAACCGGTAGTGGAGTGTAATTTCGGGGGATGTGAGCAACACATCACTTTGGTCATCCATAAGCGCCTTGAGTGATTGACTAAGAATCACTTTGTGATTCTGTGTTTGAACACCGTGGGTCGTTGTACGAACCATATGCAACAGTGGCATTCAAGTATAACCTTGTTTACCATTTATCCACTGTTTCAAGGCTCACTGGACCTAAGCGTACTGTCTCCACCTGATGACGGCAAACAGCCAGAAACCGGTAGTATAGTGTAATTTCGGGGGATGTGAGCAACACATCACTTTGGTCATTCATAAGCGTCTTGAGTGCTTGACCACGAATCACTGTGATTCTGTGTTTGAACATCGTGGTTCGATGTACGAACCATATGCAACAGTGACATTCAAGTATAACTTTGTTATCCAATGTTTCAAGACTCACTGAACCTGTGGAGTGGCTGTCAGCATGAATATTCATCGTACATTCAGAATGCAGTAGCTGTCAGTTTATCTATCTCTGTATTCTAATTCCCATGAATGATTCATATGTCTGTTGATGTGTAGTGAATACTCATGTGTCGGTCTGATCTTGACTTTTCTACATGGTGACGAGGATGATCGACGAAAAATCGTCGGATAGAACTGACAACGCCCGTTTTAGCGGCTTTAATGTTCGACCACCGTCAACACTCACAATGGAAGGTGATGAAAGATTGGCAGAGAGATGGAAACTGTGGAAGGAACAGCTTAGCGACTTCCGGACTTTGGCGAATCTGACGAATACCGATAAAGCGTATCAAATGGTGACGCTGATGAATGCGCTTGGTGATCAGGTGACGAAGTTCATACAGAGTTTCAACTTTGGTGAGAACAAAGATGCAGACGACTGGGAAACAATCTTCGCGAAGCTCGAAGAACATTGCCTTGGTCAAATGAACGCGAGATGGAAAAGGTGGAAGCAACAGTTTAGCGACTTTCGGACGTTGGTGAATCTGACGATTGCCGATAAAGCGTATCAAATGGCAACGCTGAGGAATGTGCTTGGTGATCAGGCGACGAAGTTCATACAATGTTTCATATTTGATAAGAACGAAGACGCAAATGTCTTGGAAACAATCTTCGCGAAGCTCGAAGAATATTGGTCAAGTGAACGATACATTTGAACGATATAAATTCAATTGTCGCGCCCAAGATGCTGATGAGCCGATCAAACGTGAAAAAGATCCAGAGCTTCCAAACGAAATAAATTTGCGCAACCGCACAGTACGTAAGTTCATTTGAAAAACGGAAGGATGTGGAGTGGCTGTCAGCATGAATACTCATTGTCCAATCAGAATGCAGTAGCTGTCAGTGTATCTATCTCTGTATTCTAATTCCCATGAATGATTCATATGTTTGTTGACGTGTAGTGAATACACATGTGTCGGTCTGATCTTGACTTTTCTACAGAACCTAAGCGTACTGTCTCCACCTGATCATGGCAAAAGGGCCGGAAACTGGTAGTGGTGTGTTAGTGAAGGCGGTATGAGCACTGTTAAAAACCTTAATGGGATTTGTTTATTTCAGTTACTTGAGGTGCATAATCTAACACATTTAACTGAAATCATTCCTTAATGTATTCTGGTGCTCACATCCCCATCCCGTACACACCATTAACGTTTTCTGACTGTTTGCCTTCATCAGGTGCAGGCAGTAATTTCAGGTTCAGCGAACCTTGAAACAGTGGATAACTTATAGAGAAAATTGTACTTGTATGCAACTGTTGTATAGAATTCATACAAAGATTTTCAAATACAAAATCACAAAGTAATTTCTGTCCAAGCGCTCGAGGCGTTTATACATACAATGACATACAAGTAAAAAAATTCCAAATATACCACTGTTTCAAGGCTAACTGGACTCAGTCTTACTGTCTCCACCTGATGACGGCATAAAGCCAGAAACCGGTAGTGGTGTGTAAGCGATGGGGATGTGAGCACCACAATACATTGGTTTTTTATAAGCGCCTCAAGCGCTTAACCAGGAATCACTTTGTTATTCTGTATTTTAACATCTTGGTTCTTTGTAAGAACCTTATGCACCAGTGGCATACAAGTATAACTTTGTTAACTCCTTAATAATTGTAGGATAACGAGTTTTCGATCGATTTTGGTTTAAATTTGCACTTTTAGATGATTTTTGCCTCGAAACAGCTTACCATTGCATGCTAAAAGTTCATGATATTAATTACTAATAATAAAATTTGCACATAATACTTATTCATCTCCATCGATTGCCAATAAAATTACCCAGGAAACCGACAGATTAGGATCAGTGAGGAGTACTACTCTAAAAAGATGGAGGTCTGTATAAATGCTCGGAAAGAATCTATCCTCAGTCCTATCTTGTTTCTAAATTACCAGAGCGATTTTACGAAATATTATGATGTAAAGAAAGTTTGGTTTCGCAATGACAAATTCTGAAGGTGAGCTAACAAAAGCAAGGTGTTTCCTGCTGCCGAATGATCCGAATGCACCTCATGTTTGGTCCAGACAACAAACAAGTTCCGAACTACTAAAAATGATAAGTTGCATGCATTTCCATCACACTCACCATGACCGGTTTCTTGCTGATTGCACTAATCAGGTAGAGACAGAGGAAGAACGGTAAACAAATTGTGCATGTATGCCACTGTTGAATGATGTCGGCATGACCAACCTGTAGTATTACATATGCCAATACACATTTCGATGGGGTAAAACCCATAACCAAGAACCGAAATGTCCATTTTATGCATTTCCATCACACGCACACAACTAAACAGTTTTCATGTTGTTGGTAGTCATCAGGTAGCGACAGTAAGATTAGGATCTGCTTGCCTTGAAACAGTGGAAGAATGGTAAACAATTTGCTCTTTTATGTCAAATCAAGATTTGAGCGTTCAAAATGTTACATTTCGACCGCGATTCCGGCTTACAAAATACTTAAAAAGATTAAGTCCATATTTGAATTAAGCATTCATTGTAAAGTACATGGATGTCTGTATTAGAGACTATTTGTGTTACAATTCGCATTCTCGAATAAAAGTGCTTCTATTTTTCAATGAATCATGCGAACCTTTCACCGAGAAAATTCCCATAATGATGAGCACATACACGTGGTTTTGAACTAAACATTCCAAGCCCGTACGTCTTCATTTCAGAATAACGATCGGAAAAATAATTACATCCGATTCCGGATAACAACAACAATAACAGTTGGCCTCACAACAAAATATAGGGTGGATCTCAATAACTTTCTAAAAATGAATTAGGCCATGCAAAAAGCGAATGATTGGTAAAACTAATCGGGCGAAACAAACATCTCCATAATCTGCGAATCGAAAATTTAGCGGTCACACTTTAGTGTGACCTATTGTGTGAAAGAACGTAAGTTACTGCCTTACTTGACCTCACAACACTCGTGAACCATAAAACACCTACGGTTCTCGAACACTTAGGAAAAAGATTGATTGGTCATTAAAATCTATTTGTATTTAACATTTCGTGGTTGAATTCTTCGCGACTGCAACAACATTCATACTAGTAGATCTTATTTAGCTTCCTGAAAAACAGATACATTAACTATCCATTTTGTTCCTACTAGCATTCATTAAAGATCACTGAATTTGCACCAATGGATAGTGGCAATGAATAGCACTCGGTTGAAATGAGGAACACAAACTCAATACAATTTGTGACTATGAAGCGCCCAAAATTAGCATGAAATCAATCGCAATCTAAGGAATTTCCGGTTTCAGAATAATTGTATGGGAAGATTTTACGTGATAATGTTAAAGAATGAAGCGCAAAGGTCGATCGAACGAGTCTAAAATGGCGAGGGGTGGAATTAATTCATACATTCATTTCTAAAATATCCTACTACTGAATTCGAAGTTAGTAGAAGAATTTTCATATGTTATACGAACGAATCGACACGGGATCGTAACATGTATCATATTAACAAGTTGCGCTTGTATGCCACTGTTGGATCGTAACATGTATCATATTAACAAGTTGCGCTTGTATGCCACTGTTGGATACGGTGGGTACGACCAACCTGTTCAATCACATGAGCCCCTACTCATGTAGACAGCGTTTGAACCATGAACAAAAATGCTCAATTGCATGCATTTCCATCGCACACAACCCACGACCGGTTTCGTGTTATTTGCACTCATCAGGTAGGGACAGTACGATAAGGATCCACATGCGCTTGAAACGATGGAGGAATGATAAACAAGTTACGCTTGTAGGCCACTATTGGATAAGATTGGTACGACCAACCTCTTCAGTCTCATGTGTCCTAATACAAGTAAATGTGCTTTAAGCCTTTGATCATGAACAAAACAATATCCGCATGAGGATCCTGTTTCTACTATAGCACGATAAAAAATGATAAAATGCATGCGAATAAGCTTTTTTCTTCATTATCATGTGTTTAATCTGTATCTTACGTAATTTGGGCTCATGTAATTGAACAGGTTGGTCGTACTAACCTTATCCAACAGGGGAATGCAAGCGCAACTTGTTTACCATTCTTCCACTGTTTCAAGCGCATGCGGATCCTGATCGTACTGCCCTTACCTGATGAGTGCAAACAGCAAGAAACCGGTAGTGGGATGTGTGTGAGGGAAATGTATGCAAATGAGCTTTTTGGTTCATGCTACAATTAAGTTCAGACTTATACAAATATACAAACATGAAGGTGTATTGGTAATTGAAAATTTAGTATTTTGTGCAAAATTTCTGTTCAATAAGCACCAGTATCGTTTTACAGTGTATCGTTTTCAGTGAATTCATGGTGTTTTAGTTTCTGACCCAATAAATACCTTTCTCCCGATTATTTTACGAATTCAGAGATAACTCTATAGCATTGCTCAAATCCGGCAACAGATTATATGCTCTTTCGTTTCAAGTTATTTCAATTTTCATAATAGTATTTGCCCTGGGGCTGTAATACCTGCGGTCGAAATTAACAATATGGATCTAAAATCAAGTTTAATTATAAAAAACTTGACACTTAAAAGACGAAGATTGAATTATTGTTATTTATTTATTTTAGTCACGATATTTCATCTTACGTTACTTCAAAATACATTTTTTGTTGTATCTTTATCATATATTATTCTGGAACATTGCGCCTCTTAAACAGATTTTATGCAATTGCTTACCTCTAAAGATTTCTCCTTCTCAACTGACATATGCTCCTCTACTGGGGATTTATCTTCCGTGGTTGAGTCAACGCTGATTTGTATCTTTTCACCAGCATCCGGTTGATCAGTTGAATGAATTTTCTCCGGAACAATTCCAGTTGCTTTGTTTTTCCTTTTCGTTTGTCGGATGACCTTGTGTAGTCGATACATTTGTCTGGCCAACTAGGACAAAATGTAACTTAATATTTATATGCAAATAGTTTTAAATTGGTACTGTATTAGTTCACCGCAAAAATTGGGGTGTGTTTAATTTAAAGCGACCGCTAAATTTTTGCAGAGGATTCTTGCTTCAGCCTGCCTTACTAATTAAGGTAGAAAAATTTTCACTTGCTGCTTGATAGATTTCTTCGATGGCGCAGAAAAACGTAATTAACGAAATCGTTTCGTCATTATCTTAAAACAATCATTACTAGGCGTGCTGCCTTTGAATTTTATACGCAAATTCGATCATATTCAATAAACCTACACTGACATTGAAATGTTCATATTGATGGTCAATCTGAAAACGGTTTTTTAGAAACCAATTACCGGCATAAATGTTTCCCGCCCTTATAGATTCTGAGTATCGCTGTTTGTTTCAATGCTGACGAATTATGATCGTACTGTTCCTTTTTGCTTACTGTATACCATACGATACCGATAATAATTAAGAGATATTGTAGTCCCACGCCTTAACGACCTGGGCTACCGTCCACCGTTTGACCGATCGCAATTAAGGGTTTATGAACTGTTCTCCAGACTGGCACATTTAAGTAGCTTTGTTTGCCCGACCAGTTCAGAAGGAGTCAGCAACATCTGTTGTGGTCGCCCAACCGAACAGATCTTCGTGTCAGGTCTTCCCATCGGATATCGTGTAAGCTAACACTGATTAGATCTGATGGGCATTGTTGTTTAAGCGAAGTTTGGAGAATATGTTGTTTAGATTTGTGACTACTCATCCTTGCTAAGTCCATCAAACTACTCACAAAGGTGATCACGGTGGTCCATAATTCAAGCACTGGACTCGATTTTCGCTCTTATTTGAGCTCATCAGCAGTGCCTATCCTCCGTTTCGGGTGGGACTCCAACCCCCAACCATCACCATTTTAGTCCCACGCCTGAACGACCTGGGCTAATTAATTAATTATTTAAGAGATATAGAGAATTTTCAGATCGTTAAACTGCGAAGGAATTCGTTCATAAATTTGTCTAGTAGATCTGTTTTATTCGTGGGTGTTGAAACAAAGTGGATCAGAGCTCAAGTTTGAATTCGGATCCACTGTTAAGCACGCTTCGTATGAGAAGATCTTAATTGATCAATGTAAGCCAGATGGACAAAATCATTGAAATTAAAATTTGTTGGAACGGTAACTCCCGAAATGAACATTATGTTCGTGGAACCAGATACGTGTCATAATTTTAGCTTATTCGATTTAAAATATTGTATATTTGGCTCGGATCCACCTTGATTTAATAAAATATTGGTCAATCTTCTGCCTTTGAAAACAAAGTAAGATTGTCGTCTCCGGTGTAGAGAACGTCACTTTCAATTATGAAGACATGCTGCAAAGCTTCAACCCAAAGAACGAGCACTTATATGCTGACGAGTCAACGCCTTAAAAGCTTAAAGTCAAGCCCTTAAAGTTTAGGCTGTACCGTTCATTTGAGTGTCAGTAATGCGATATGTTTTATGCTAGTTTTTATGAGTTCATCTCAAATTTTTAATCATCAACATCTCCTTTTTACGTTTTCCGTTCCGTTTTATTATTACATCCATCTTCTCTTGTAATATTTTTTAATGTGGTAACTTGCAGTCAAATTTAATTTGGGTGCTGAAATTTCGTGTACACGAATAGGGCTAATTTATCCTTCATTTCACATGCTCAAATAATAGTTGTATTCTAACGCTTTCCAATCACACGTAAACTTGAGGTGGGATTCTTCATCTTTGCTAAACCGCTCACGTTGGGATCGTCTAAAAATTGCATCGGGATTGAATCAAATTAGGTTTTAACTAAAAGGTACCATGTTTGCATGCTTTTCCATTACGCACTCAACAGCAAGTTTTGTATCGTACTCATTCATCAGGTTGAGGCATTACGATTAGAATCTCCACGCCTTTGAAAACATTTTTATTCGGGTAATTATTAGTGGAATTAGCTGTGGTGGTTAAGCACTATCAAATCTAGCATTTCTATTCAACTATAATGTTTATTAAAGCCACTGACCTCCGTCTGTTTCTTGTTCATTTTTAACATTTCTTGTCGGAATCCTTGATAGTGTCGATGCAGGGTGTTACGCAGCTCATTTTCCAAGCGACTGTTCTTCATCGTGCAAGTTGCACACATCTCAGTTCTCGTCATTTTTGCTAGCTTGTATTCCTTTTGTCTGGACGCTCCTGAGAGCGGTTTGCTCAAACTCGGTATATCTGCCTTATCTAGGTCGATCGAATTAAGGTAATCATTGAAAAGATCTGCTTCCAACACTTCGTCGAGTTTGAACATCGATTTTTGTCACACTGCTCCTCAGTTTCAATTCTGTTGACTGACCTTACAGTGAATATCACATCAACTCACGTGAATTAATTTTGGGTCAATCACAATCACTTTTTGATGGACCGGTAAATCGATTTTCAGGTCATGCTATCCGAAAACGCTCGGATCAACAATCTGGATCAACGGAACACCAAAACGATAATAGAATCTAATAGTGCGATTAAATAATTAGCAGCATCGCTTATACCACACGGATTTGTCCAATATACCAAATAACCTTTGAATGGAAAGCTAAATCTCATAGATAGATGTTTGAGAGAATTACGCGAATATAGTTTTATCTCAAATATTGTGGTGCTCACAGCCCCCAACCATTCGCACCTCAACTGGTTTTTCGATATTTACTTTTATCAGCTGGAGATAATAAGCTTAGTTTCGGTGAGTCTTGAAACAGTGGAAAAGTAAGACTTCGATGCCAGCGTTCGATAATGTTCAAAGTGATGCAACTTTGTACATTCACCGACTTGGAAGTCAGTAATACATGAAATGTGAAGTAATATGCATACACATTATGATTGTCTTTGACCTTATCCCCGAAGGCAATTACACATCGATTATTAATAATATAACTATCAAACATAAACATCACATACAATTGGCTGAAATGCTGGAATAACAATTGTAATTTCTCAAAAAACAATGTCACACCAAAGGTGTATTCATGACTGTATATATCAGCAGCATAGAATTTATTTTGTCTATAAATTAGCTTATCACGTGTTCCGTGGTCGATGTATTCGAAATTAGTATTTCGGTGCTTTTAAAGTCGTGTTCCTCTTCTAACAAATGGTCTTCGAAAGTTGCATTCTCCGCAGCCGTCAAATTAGCCATCAGCTCATTCAGCTCCTCGTGGCTCATTGCGATCCATTCTCCGTGATCTTCTGTTGAGTTATTCTGCTCCGTTGACACCGTGGTTTGCGGTTCCGTGGTGGTTGTCACCTCGTGTACTTCTTGTGAAACAAGATCCACCGTCTTTGCTGGTGCAGAACCTTGCGATGTGACCATAACTACCAAGGTTAAAATCGTTGCTACTACAACGAGAGGATTTGCACTGGGTCGCATCATGCTCGATTTCAGCCAAAACTTCCACCCAAGGTATATATGTGACCATGTTTCCTATCAACGTTGAAGGGTTGATTTATTTCAATAACCCTCATACCAATGACAGTAGTTTTATTTACGGCAAAAATAAAATTAAAAACCCAGCAGGGAGGCCGATAAAATGTGGGTCCTATTAGACATAAATATTTGAAATCGATAGGCAGATATTTATAATTAATGTACCGTAGATTTTATGGTGGGCAGTGGGAGCATTGATATAAAAAAATTAAATTAACAAGAGCCTCCAAAGTGTATAAGCCAATGGATTTTAATTGTTATACAGTTAATCATAATTGAAGTATGGATGTATAGGCTAAGTAAAAAATAATGAAGTGGTCTCAAAGCAGTATGTTCATTCTACTTAGACAGCACCGACAACAATGGTATTATATTTTTTCCGAAAGGGAAACGGTCATATTGAAAATTAACCATTCTATAGAGGTTTAAATCGGAATGTCTAAATTTGAGCGTTACAAAGACATATATAAGAGAGTTTTCGACATTGACCCTACTAGTTGTGAAAAGACTGCTCTTGACTAATCACTTTGGGTACATTATCTGATGCGTTTGCTTCAATCTGAGGACGAACAAATTAAGCTCTCTGTTGATGGATGTTGATCACACCGGCAGTTTACAAATGCAGCTAATCGGTCGGGCGAGCGCTGCGGGAGAGATTGTTCCTCCCCAATCGGACTTTTTAGACATTTGTTACACTGTGGAGCATGTGATAAAGCTACATGGTCCAAAAGAAACGAGGGAGGTCAACAACAGAAAATAAACTTTGATCTATGTAACGTTATTCATTTCAATAAGTTGCACATTGATAAAAAAACTCATTTTATTTATGTAGACACGGTCACCCATATTTCAGACACCAAACCCAATCTGATAACCCAACATGATAATTTCAACACTTTTGATGCACTTGAGCAACAATTCAATTCAATTCAATTCAATTTTAGTGGTCTAAGAAGCATATAGCTTGACAAAAACCACAGAATAATATGGGAATTACGAATAACATGGGTAGAAAAACGGGATTTGTTTGCTTACGGAGCAGTTCAGGAATCGAGTAAAAATCCATTGGACAGAAACTGGTTTCAAAGTTCAAAGCTTTTATGGTTTAAAATATATAGGTTCAAAGGTTGGATTGGTCAACATGAAATTGTCCAAATTCTATTTGAATATATCCAAGTTGGGTGAATGTGCAACATTACAAGGTAGGGAGTTCCAGGTAAAGCATACACGTACAGAATAAAAGTACCTTCGACAGTTTAGTCTCGAGTCAGGAATAAGTACTGTATCGTCGTGACTCCAGCTGGTTCTGTGCGGTAGTCGCGTGAATAGTTGATTTAGGGGATGGTTGGGGGTATGCAGTATATTGAACATAAGTATCAAATCACCTCTAAGACGGCGGTAGCGAGAGTCGAATAGATTGAGACTTGCAATACGATCTTCGTATTGTTCGTGCTTCAAACCGCGTACGAGCTTGGTGGTCCGATAATATATTCTCTGCAAGAGGCTGATGTCCTTCTGTAGCAGGGTGACCAAGCCTGAACCGCATACTCCATTGTTGGCCTCAAGTACGTATTAATTATTGGATGAACGGTTTGCTTAGTGAAACTCCCAAACACGCGTATTAGCCGTAGCAGTACTCGTGACGTCTTTTCATAGACAGCTGTAGTGTCATGTGACGATTTCAGCGTGCTGCTCACCCACACACCCAAGTCCTTTTCCTTATCAGTGCTTTCAAGAATATGGGAACCAAGGGTGTAAGAGTACTCGAAATGTCTTACAAAAGTCAATACCTTGCATTTTCTGACATTGAAAGATAGTTCATTTCTAACTGACCAGTCTTGTAAGGCATCGAGGTCCGGCTGAAGCTGTCTGTAATCCTCAGTCGTACGTATTTGTACAGATGATCACCGAAACAAGTGAGTTAGACTGGTATTTTTGGTCCATGCCGCTTCTCCTGAAAACTTTCGATGCGGATTACCCCTGTAATCGTAAACTAATTGCTAAGCGTTAAATTCTGTATACATACCTAAAATAAATGAAATGTTTTACTCTTGGATTATAACCATCGTTGAATAGACAACTTTTCGTGTTGTGGTAGAAAAATCCAGCTACACACGTTATTTGATTGCTAGTTATAAGAGATTTGTAAATTTAACTTCATATAGTGAAATCTAACTTTCAACACCAAGAGGATATACATAATTTGAAGCACACTTTATCTTTGCCAATTGTTAATTATCTTATGTCTTAATCGTTTTTTGACGTGAAAATGCAAACAAAAAATTCCAGTTTACCGCATCTGATATACGTTCTGTTCAAATGATCGGGCTCCATATTAATTACTCACTAATGTAAGCTTACAATCTGTTTTTACTAAACCAAAGTTTTATTATCAAAATGATGTAAAATTGTCGTTGTTTTGCTACTCGATGCACAACTATGGAAAGAAAAATCCTTAGTTACTATAAAATGACACTTAGTAGTAAGTTACAAATCTGAAAGAAGTTTATTTATGTATTCTCAACAGAATTTGTCAACTTAATCATGTAGTTCAACTGCAACTAAAGATTGAAAACATACTTAACCTGAACATTGTTGACCGTTCCGAGAATACTTCTATTTTAACTATAAACTACTCATGAGTACCGTGTCGCTTAAAATTTCAAAAGGATTTCGATCCAAATGTAAGGACTAGACACAAGTTTCACTCTAATTAGAGCTCATGGGCAGTACATATCCGTGCCTGGATCGGGATTCGAACTTGGAGTCGACTTGATGTTGAGCCGATGTATTAAACGCTTAGCTATTCCGCCGTGTTAGTTTGTACTGGCCTTCCCATGCGAATAAAAGTGAAACTCGAGTCCAGTGCTTCTTTCGGATGGACTTCCCATTGAAATCTGAAGCGACACGGAACTGATAAGTAGTTTGTAACTAAAAATTAACTCTCTGAAAACCGTATTGAAAACAAGTTGCGCTTGTATGCCAATGTTAGATAAGTCTAGTACGACCAAACTGTTCAATCATGTGTCCAAACACGGGTTAAACCCACAACCATTACCAAAAATGCTCATTTGGATGCACTTCCATCACACCCCACGGCTGGTTTCATGCTGCTGGAACTCAACAGTTAGGGATAGTACGATCAGGATCCAATGCGCTTGAAACAGTGGAAGAATGGTAAACAGGTTGCGCTTTTTGCCTTTGTTAACAGTGGCATACTTGTTTACCATTCCTCCACTGTTTCAAGCGCATGCGGATCTTGTTCATACTGTCCCTAGTTGATGAGTTCAAATAACACGAAACCGGTTGTGGGCTGTGTGTGATGGATATGCATGCAACTGGGCATCTTTTCCCAATTACAGAGGTTTCCATTTTGGTTTAAAAAATACACTTGACCAGCTATGGGGAAGTAAGTGTTGTCTATATTTGCACCTAAAATGCTCACTACATAAGAAATACGCAATAAGAAACTCTAAATATCTTGAGATTCATGTGTGCCATGGAAGTAAATTTAAATTAGGTATTTCGATGTTAACTATGTTTATTTGTCCAGCTAGAGCAGTAATCAGATCAGTTCATTCAGGAAAATATAGTATGTGAGTTGGTAGAAACTTTGATGTTCATATGCACAGTATTTGTATATTCTACAAATTTTCATCTGACGCATGGTGATCCCAACCGTACCGTCTTTACTTGGTGAGCGCAAACAGCAAGAATACGGTCGTGAGGTATGTACGAAGGAAATGCAGGCATATAAGAATATTTTCCTCTGGCCATTTTTTATTGCTGTCTCAATTCGAAAGATGACGGCTCTGTTGTTTACGCGTCGTTAATACCTAGTGTTTCAAAGAAACAAATGTTGGGTTTTAATTTTTTCTGCATGCTTGCTCGATTTTTTATAAACAATTTTCAGAACTTTGTTATCAGTTTATAGTTTATAGTGAATTAGTTTAAGGAAATATCACTGAGAAATGTAATATTTATCATTCTGTTTATATCTATTACAAATTGTATTTAAATAATACATATTATCCACCGAATGTTCTTGTTGCTTACAACTATTTATGAGAATTCCCAGTATTGTAAGATCGTAGACACGGATAGTTTAATAGCATATATTGAATATCACATTTACAATAAAACCATTATGAAATTTAATTGGATATTTCGCAAATAAAATATTTACATTTTGCGACTGTATCGAAACGAAAGAAAGGAAAAGCATTGCGTCATTTAAATCATCAACTAGTTACTTGAATGTGCCATGAGGAAAACATCCCTTTGTAAAAATGATTGTGCATGATTTCGTGGCATATCAGTCCGACCACCGCTCGCGCTTGAATAATCGCTGGTGTCATATTGGTTAGTTGATATTGTATCATTCAGATGAGATGAAGGAGATCGTGCTAAGATTGCTGCAGAAAAGGCTGTCTCTCTATTTTTCGGTAAAGTGGTTTGTTCTTTTTTAACACGCGTTTCGTTTTCCGTGATAGATCTTCGGCTGTTAGTGTTCGTTTCATTCGTATTATCATCTGATTTTACTGAATCTTGATCAGCGTCTTCCATTTCTTCGTCCATACCCTCTGGAACAAATATTCCTTCATCGGTCTCGCTCCCAGTTTCTGAATTTGTTCGTGTTAAGCTGTTCATTCTGTCAGGGAATTTCATGTGTGCGTAATCTTCTGAAACTTGACTTGCAGTATCCACGAGTGACGCGATTTCTTGCGAGTGATCATCTACGCAGTGATTGATTTTAGGCAATCTTGTTCCAAGAATTTCGGTCCTTGAGGTCAGGTCCAGTCCATTGTCACCGTGCTCCTCTTGCCACATAAAGTGTCTTTCCGACTTCATTGATGGTGGAAGTAGAGGTGGATTCAGCACCGAATTCGGCAGTGGATTACGGCGTCCGATTGTTTTCCCTGTGGTGGAGAAACAAATTGGAATGATTTGATTTATTTCAAAGAAATGTGAAAAGAAATTGTAATGTATGTCGGAAGTATCGTAAGACAAAGTGTGATAGTCATAATAGGAAATTTAATTAGATAGCACTGAGAACGCCTAAATGCGGAGGCGTTTGAAATTGCTAATTGACTTGCGGTCAATAAGGTGGATGGAGCGGAGACCTCCAAAATCTGGCCCTCAGCACTGATGCAGAACTAGGTTGCCAATATTCATTAAGGCTCACTGAACCTGTTCTTACTGTCTCCACCTAATGACAACAAACAGCCAGAAACCGGTAGTGGTGTGTGAACGATGGGGATCTGAGCACCAAAAATAATTGTCATCTTATAGTTATTAGTTAAATTGATTTTTCGAAATTATTTACCATAATATTGTTATGCACTTTTACCTCATTCTGACCGACCTTGACCGCGTTCAATTGTATCAGATTGATGTGAATACACATCGTGACTTGACACCAACGCAGGCTTAGTATAGTCTGCTTAGCGGTAAGGTCAAACAGAGATGGTGGGTGGAATAGCAATTAGTTTTGTCCCCTGTCCTAAATATCACACCTCATCTGACGAAGCATTATGTCAGAAGCAAAAACATTATACAAAATGTGCTCTAAGCGATTGCATTGAACCTTCTTTGTATTATAAATATTGCAGTTACAAGTAAATACAAAATATTATACGGTCGAAGTATTCTACAGCTCCAAATAATCAGTAATACCAAGTAGAATGAACAATATTTCTGTGCCGAAATTTTAAATCAACAGTAATCCCCGGGTTCTTGCTCAGAACTGATAATTAGACTCGGTGCTCTAAAGGTACTAATAATAATATTTACGAAAAAAGATCGCGCGTAAATGCTACGCATATTAAACTGGTGAAAAAACTTACCACTCCCATCATCCACAATTGTCGCATTCTCCGGTAGCTTCTTACTTGCATGTGTCATATGCAATCGAGGATTCGGGTTGGCAGAATGACGATTGCGACTTCTGCGCGAACTAAACCACATGCTGCAGCCTTTAATTGTACACTTGTGCATTTCCTTCAGGTGCACTGCACTGTAGTGAATTTTCAACGCACCTATTTACAAATACAAGAAAAATCAGTTCATTATTATTATTCAAGTAAATGAAATGTGTGAATGAAATTTAGACAAAGCATAATGTCTAGTTTATGTGACTATATAAGAAGTTGAGAACTTTCAATCAACAGCGATCTGTTCGAACATTTTAACGAGAACGAATTTGCGAATCATTAAAGGAAGCAGTTAGAATCAATGGTTCAATTCATCCTAGGGACCACCCTTTACACAATATTACTCTAATAATCATGGAATACTACTTGTGACTTCATCTTAGAATTCAGAGTATGAACTAATTTTAAATCAAAGTTGTCTCTCCTGTAAACTAGCATTCTAAGTAGTGCTGAGACACCACGTCTAGAACAAATATCGGTTTAAAGATACTCAATGACACTTATCTTGTCGCTTCGCTTCGAATACCATCCTACATCACGGTCGATCAGCAAAATTTACCATTCCGTGCCGCTACAGTTAATCAGGCTTGTTCCCTAAAAAATCGCATATTGTTCAATTTCCAAAAGTGTCACATGTTAAACATTGGCAAATATGTGGAGTACCAGTATTTTCTTGGAACACAGCCTCTCGTGGACCACGGAACAAAGGGACTTGGGTGTGTTAATAAGCAACACCCTAGGGATGTCGAGCCACTGCAACTACGTCTATCGCAAAACATCACAGAAATTGTCACTCCTAAAGAGAATTTTTGGTAGGTTCTCAAAACAGACAATTCCCTGTATTATAAATACGTATATCAGGCCCACGATGGAATATGCGGTTCAAGCATGGTAGCCATGGCTTAAAAAAGATGTTGCGACTTTGCAACGAATATATCATCGAGCTACCAAACTTGTCACTGGACTCAGCCGGAAACCCTACAATGAGCGAATCAAAACGCTAAATTTATTTGATTATCCACGTCGTCGTCTCCGAGGGGATTTGATTCTGGTTTACAATATTTTGAATACTGAAAATCACCCTCTACAATGCTTATTGAATCTACGGAGCTCGCATAATACAAGAGCTCACATATTTACTCTAACTGTCCCTCACTCGAGACTCAACTGCAGACGATATTTTTTTTGCCGTGCGAGTTTGTTTTACTTGGAACTATCTGCCAGATAATGTTGTAAACTCACCAAACCAGCAAACTTTCAAGAGAAGCCTTGATGCCTATTTGACCCTAAACCCGTGCATCGAAGAAAACTAAACATTTTAACACCATACACCTACATTTGTAATCCCACCAATCGAAAACAATTTCTGCCCTTTGGATATTTACTTGATTCCTGAACTGCTCAGTAAGCAATCTAATCCCATTTTTGTTTGTTATATTATTCGTTGCTGTCATATTATTCTGTGGTTTTTTGTAAAGCTATATGCTTCTTAGACCATTAAAATTGAATTGCATTGAATTGAATTGAATAGAAAAAACCCTTTAGATGAGGTATCCCGAGTGATTTAAAGTAAGTCTTCGACATACCATTCGTGTTAATAGCTTTTACAAGGGATAAATTTTGCTTTTGCGAATATTTGGTGGTACAACATGATTAAACTCACATTCAATACTCGCGAAAACTGGAATATATACTATTGCTTTTGCTGTGCGATTCGTCGACAACCTTAAAAATCGCGCTGTTTCTAACTGGGGGTTTGTAGCCTAATTGATTGCAACATTTTAGTATCCCCACAAATTCGGTTTCCGGCGTTTGTTTAACTGTGCAAATAGTTGTCATTCAGGCATCGATATACAGTGTACCGTTGTAATCACGTGGATAAAAATTAAGATCGTAATAAGATAACATTAGGTCAATTTATTCTACGTCATATAGAATCAATATGTTTGTAGCCTAACTGAATTATATATTTATAAACTCAAATTCTTCGTTGCCACCAGATTACATTTGATTCCGGGGACAAAAATGGATGGAATGTGTCAAATATGTCGCGGTTTATAAGATAATTAGAAATATTTAACGGTGCAACATAGGCTCAACAACCATCATCCAAATTGGCATTCAGAGTGAACATTTGAAATTTATCTAGTAAAGTACCCTGTTTGTAATTGAGCAGGTTTGCAAGTAAACAGCAAAACGAACCTTTGTCACAAAACGACTTTTTACACGTTGTGCATAGGACTCGTTTTTTGTTTCGCGAGATACCACAGCTGTTTGTCCCATTGGCGCGTTCCTCTGATGATCGTTTACCGTTTGCCGAGTGTATGGTTGATCGCTTGTTCACCTCTGAACGACGGGTATTCACTTGCCTTCGAGCCATGTTTTCTTGGAATTGTGGGCTCGGTCTGTTTGTGTCCGTGTGATTCAACGCTTGTCTCCGATTGAAACACGATTCCAGTGGGCCATCAAACTCGTTGCAACCGTAATTTGGTAAATTGTTGGTCGGTAAGGTCACGGAGTATGGCTCACTCGAATATATACATGTTTGATTTGTAAAACCGTTTGTTTGTATTTGGTTGATTGTTAAGGGATTTAATGGTGGGAAAGCAGCGTGCGGCCTCAACGTTTGCGCTGCATTCGCACAAAGTTTTTCCGGCATGTGAATAAGGCTTTCGGGTTTTCTCAGTAGTTGGCTCTGTACCTCTCGATTAAGGTTGGATAATATCTCGAAAGATCCTAAAAAATAAAAGAAATAATTGTTTCTAAACTGCCAAACAATTTTTATGAAAAATAGCTACAATTATCATAGTACTATCTACCTTGTCCTAAAAGCCCCGGCAAATCAAATTGACTTTGGCAAAACGTGTTCGTTTTGTTCGGATTCGGTTTATCCATGTTTGGGTTGAGCGATTTCGAGCCATTTGAGTTGGATTGGACGAAAGCGTTTGTGTATTCGTTGTTGCGAACCGCTACGTTCAGCCAACTAATCAACTGTTGTGGAAGTGGCAGATTTGACCAATTAAAAGGATCGAAGCTACGACGGTTAAGCGCGAGCCACATATCGGATCCGTCAATAACTTTTTCGGAATTTTTGTGATGTATGCTCTGATTTTTAGTGTAGTTACAGGTAGACATTCGACCATTGATTTTCTCACAACCCAAGATAACTCCTGGTGAATGCAAAGCAGGATCATGTTGAATATCCAACTTTTCAGTTGATGCCATTGCACCCGGCTTTAATAATTTGGCGAAGCTTAGGAAAAGTGAGTTATTATCAAATATTCCGGGAGAGGGCACTTTTGCGTGTGAAAACTTCAAAGATGTATTGTCCATCAGCCCATTTTGAGTGCTCAAATAAGGAAAGAGTGGTTCAATGGTTTTCTCGCCTTTCGCTGAATCGTTGCCGATTGAATGTTCAGCTTGTTCATGGTCAATCGCCGAGCTACAATTTACAGCCGCAATGTTCCCATTTGTAGGTGAACCGGTCGAGGAGGAGCTTGTAGAAAGTGACGAGATTGTAAGCGATCTGGTAGCCGGTGATGCAGACGCCGTGGGTAATGTTACAGATGAATCTTTCGAATCCATTTGCTGTTCACAGTATTTGTTCACATTATTCGGGAAGATTTTATTGCTCACCTTGTTTGCTGCTGATGTTGTTAAATTCAATTGATTGGTCATTTCAAGAAGCATCGATTTGGCGATCGATCTCGTTGTAGTAAATCGTACAAACTGCAATATTATGACAGCTTCGTCTTCCAAAGAGCAAATTTCCCAATTTTCTCTCAAGTCACCGCGTATAGTCTGCAAAGAAACAATTATTACAACCACAAAAATGATTTGAAAGGAATGTTAATGAATCGTCAACGACTGAAACAGAGCGAATACGCAATGCAATTCGAAAAGTTGAGTATTGAGATTTTTAAGAACAAAAAATACTGTAGGCTATAGATTCAGTTGATTAGTTGTTGTTTAATAATTTCTCAAACATTTTAAAGCTTTGAGTGAAAAAGAGATATGTGGACGTGAAAAGGTCAACTATCTACGTCGGGCTAAGTGAGCAAAGCTTCCCAATATAAATGAAGTTTCTGTCTCGCGAAAATTGTTCATATATTCCCAGCTTATCGAACTAATGCCAAAACAGATACACGATTCTGCGTCAATAACACATTTTCTATCGAGTTCAAGAGTATGCAAGCAACTCTAAGTGCAACTAAGTTACAGAGCCCACAGCCTAACAGCTGTTAATTTAGTTTGCGATATATTCTAATCTCAATTAGCTTATTTTAAACGTAAAACAGTTTACAATTTAATCGATTGGAATATGTTTGGGTCCGATCGCGTATTCATAATGCAAAGTAATTAGAGTGCTATCGGTCAGAGCAGGTTTTGGGTAACGTTTCACTTCTGGCGCAGAAGCTTCCAATTTCTTCATTGAGCTCGATGTATAATAACAAACTCGCAATGCTCCAATAAGAATGAAAATGAACTTCAAAACTCGGCTAGCGTTTCGTTAGATCGGTGACTTCCGAAATGGTGATAAAATTGAGGACTTTTTAAATATGTTTAAGCTCATCACATAATCTATGTTGAAACCGTGTAGAATTTAATAATATTCTTTGGCAAAATTCATGCTCATCAGTAATCAGAATCCATACGTTTAGTATCTGGTGTTTATGTGTTATTGAAAATTCAACGGTAAAGTTTGCATTCAACAAGATAATATGATAAATCATCGGTAGTGCTCTTCATATAATTGAATGAAATAGGTTTTTGCGTGAATCCGCTTATTTCAGTTTTTACATGAAACGTTTTTTATCGAAAGGAATTCAGTCATGCGACGCAGATTTTCATGGAAATCATTAACGATATGTAGGCAGTCTACGCGTCAACATTTAACTAGTTGATACTTCGATGTATACATTTATATATCTCTAAGTTTTTTACTAACTATACTTATCATGTCTAAAATTATGATCGAAAAAATGCTTACGTTAAATGAAATTCGAAACCCTTCACCAATTTACGTGATATCTACAAACTGTCCAATATACCACCACCATTTTTTTATTTTTTTATGTTAATGTCAAAAATAATCAATTTTGCATTTGATGGATTGCAAACACCTAGTAAATTATTGATATAATTTATCCAGATCCTTTTCATTGAACTATGTTCTAATGAAATTGTAAACGTCACTTATTACAAAATGTTTCAGGCTATTTTGGATCATTCATGGTACAGTGGTAGCGGACTCCCTCGGTCGATGCCGACCGTGGATTACATCTGAAGCATATGATTATGTTTTGCCTCACTGCGTTCAGCTTGCCTCAAAAGAGCCATTTTTGGGTACGAATCACTCTTACGTCTTCGAGTTTTATTCTATCAGGTCAATTAGGAACAACTTCACCGGTAATGATGTGATCTTTCTTCAGCAAACGAAATTGACACCCGCTCTTCCATAGCTTAGAAGCGCTTTTTAAAGTATGCATCCGAAGTTAAGTGTAAAACGGTCATCCAACGTTTGGTTGTGACAGCCAGATCAACAACAACTTTAGCTTATTAAACATTTCTAAACGCTTCAAAGCTTGACCCGAATAAATCGGTGATTATCTTTTTGCAAAGGAATTGGTTGAATAAACGCTATTGGTTAGTAATTTCTAATTCCCGCAAGATGCAAACTGCATGCCAATACGCGGAAACTGGTAGCGAATCGACTGTGCTATGACAAACAATAATGATTATTAACTCACGTTCAATATATAACCTCTGGAATAATCTTCAACCGTCCACCCGAATGGATTAAACATTCGCGACACTTGCGTCTGTAAAATTCTATTCGATAGCAAACGATCCAGTAAAATTCGCACTCTTGTCGGTATGGCATGGCTTCCATATAATATCATGCTGAGCAAATCGAATATCGCTGAGGGAATCTCTGATTCATCCAATTCTTTGACAATGGCCTGGTAGGTGAACTTGGAGAGCGCTGTAAGGAAGGAGGTATGTCCGTTTTGCTACTCAATGAGGAAGAACACTCATCATATTTCGAACTAAATACGTTCAATAATCAGCAAAGTTTCAAGTTAATTAGAGCATGGTAGTCTTTTTTCTACATTATACAATTTATATTCAGGTAGATAAATTAACAAAAATTCCATTATGACCGATCGGAGTTCTCCGTTTACCATAAACCCGTGAACATTTACAGTTACAAATTAGTCTGGTCAGACCAGATTTTTTCTTATCCGCGTGGACCAGGGTTGTCATTCCTCCAACTAACGGAAAAGCAAAATTTAAAATGCTTGCAACATTATCTGACCGCCTGGAATCAGTTCTTTTATGACAGTGCAAATTGGGGAAACAATGATAGACTGGTTAAGACATAAAAAATAAAAATTTGGAGACAGCTCGGGAATAACTGCGGAATGTCGAGCGAGTAATTTATGACGAGATGTCGCGCCCGGTGAAAATGGGACTTTCACAAATTAGACATAATATTTTGTTTAAACTCGGTTGAAATCATTTGGAAACATGTTTCAAACATGTCCCGGTTGCTGCCAACCTGCCTTTTGCAGTGTCATTCGTAGTTGTCGATGGATGATACGCAACAAAACTGTTTTCATCAACGCTGGATACAGCAAACTTACTAATTCAAACAATACAGAGAAGGGTGCACAAGTTTTCATGTGAATCTTTGAATATTCTCGCATTTGTCCTCATTCAGGTTAAACAAGTCACCTTGAAACAATGAATATTGCGTTTGGTGGCACCCCACTGTGAGTGACTTTGTTTACCACTTAAATTTTTGGAACATACAAAACAGCTTGATTCCGTGGCTTATCAACCTGACCGATGAAGCTGTGAGGTCGCGAATCAAACCAATAAAACAAAATTTTTAATCCTGACTTACCATGCATAACCCACGAATGGCTGCACGTGTTGCAATGCCTCGGTTCGGTGACCTTGGGATGAAACTGCAAACAATCACATGACGTGGCCGCACATCTGGTGTGATTTTTATTTTGTTCACTCTGTCGGACGAAATCAATAGTAAATAGTTTAATGCTATAAACACGAATAGAAAGTTGTGTATTTTCATGACCTAGTCGGTATTGTCAATTGAAGCACAATGTTATCAAATGAAAACCTACTTTTATTTACATATAGATGTGCCGAGTTAAAAAATATGACGTGTACGTTTTTGGGATATCTTTCGATTAAAGTGAATCAAGAATTCATTCTAATTAGGCTATAATATTCCGAGGTATTCTACAACATGTTTTATTTATAGTATGCTGATGATGCAGGTAGGTTGCGAAAAGAGTTTTCTCCGTAATTATATTCCAAATGAGATTTATTCAAAAACTTTGGCCTACATTATTAACAAAAACTTGGTAAAATATTTCTTGAATAAAGCTTTGAAACTGTCGCACTTTTCTAGCCGTACGAAGTTGTTACCGGAACCCGCTTTGGATAGACTTGAAGTGACGAGCGAATTTTGTCGAATTCTTGAAATATTATCTAATTAACACTTTACTATTACTGTTATTCGCATATTGAATCCCTCTAACTGAAAATATGTGAAAAGCCACTTGAGAATTTTTATGATCGCATGACCTGAATAACTATTCAACTTTCACGGGTCTTAGAATTTTGTCAATCACTCCATATTTATCAAGTTGGACCGCAACTCCATATAGTTACGTCTTTAGACAATCTCCATTTCATTACTATTGATATCTTCGTCGAAATTACAATGTGCTACACAATTTCAGAAATTTAAGGGTTCTTAATTCTACGTGTAGATTCGTTTCCAATCGACCTGACCAAAACCAAAATCACCCTGTCCCCGACCAGCTGTTGTTCACGAATCCAGATTGAACTAAATCTGCATCAGCCAGTCACTTACGCAGGCTCACCGTTACTACAACTGTGACAAACCGAACGTCTGACAAACAGCAATAGGTTTGACCTGTCTTTCGTCCCACTATTTTCCCAGTTGACAACGCCAAAAACACCATTACAAACATTTCAAAACATGAATATCCACGCACACACAAACGTACGCTTTCTTGAATTCACTGAACTTTTCTCAATTACACTCGTAATGCACAGTCGTAAGAGCCTTTACAAATGATACGCATATATATACATATTAGGCGACATACATGTGACACACAATCGTGGTAAGTTTACCTATCGTGATGACAGACGGACATGAGTATCCGCGTCCCATTCTACGACATGACATGCATTTTTGCTTTTCAGGACAACGATGAAATTATAGGTGGACTGCAAACTTGGTTCGAAAGTTGACGTGCCGAGTTTGTCGTTTAAAGTTTTGGTGGAAATTTTCACTACGGTTGATGTGACAAGCAGATGGAGTTGTCGCCAACGCTGTTGTGCGGCAGAAATGAACATAAGTCTTTTCGACAGTTAATTTCAAATGATTAATGCACATGTAGCGCAACATTCTTAGTTGATTACATAAAATTGACTCCATGTTTTTCAGCCCGAAATACATTTAAAGTTCTTGGACTCTGTCGATCAATTTATTAACAAATAGCGATTACGAATTTATTTCCTGGTCTTTTTGAAAAGGATTTTTTTGATGATCAGAAGAGGAATCAAATTAATTTCAAGATTGAGCTCTCCCTCTACCGAGTTAATTCGTGATATGATCGTCGAACGCCACTTTCGTGAATGTGACAGATTGGTCAGATTCATATCGTCTGATAATGCAAACCCACTGCATGAGGTCCTTATGGCTTGCAGATCGTTCCCAGCTACGCGTAGTCAACATATCGTCCCGTATGCAAGAACTGAGAAATTCAAAAATTCTTTTATTCCTTACCTGGCTCGATATTTGGTTGATCATACAAAAGTTATTCTCGATTTGAGGAAGAAACTGACAGTATAATAACTGAAGTGGGATCATCTTTATTTGACATGTATTTTTTTAAATGTACATTTTATTACGTGTGGTCGAATTAATTGTATCGCTGAAAATTCGTGTACTCGAATAAAGCCATTTTTCTTCTTCTTCTAATTCATTGAACACAAATGAAGGTGTTGTTATAATTGAAATAATTGAATTACTGAGATGCACTGTTTTCTTAACAGACTCCAGATCGAACTCTGAACACTTAGCTGTCTAATAACAATTATTATTGTATCGGAGACAAAATGGTTATCAATTTTCAAAATCTAACGCAATAAATCTGAACCGAGAAAGCTAGTTAAACCAGTTAGTTTTCTCCACGAATAATTTTCGGGGTTTGTCATAAATTGCATTACACCCTATCATGGTAATTCACCTCAAAGTGGAAGATTAGATTACACAGTGATTTGGTCAAAACTGGTCCGCAGAATGGACAGAATTGGTGACCCACGACTTCAAAGTCGGTGACGACTTCAACAAACTAAACTGACCCAGAATACTGATGATATTCCATTATCTATTGTCAGGTCGTAGGTCTCATTGGGCCGAGACTTGTCGCCGAGCTAATTAACACGGAGTGCAAAAGTTAAAGAATTTTCAGATACTAGATACGTTACTAGTGTGTTGCAGTAATTTTCTTTACGTGTGAAGGATACGTTGAGTTAATTGCTGTATTTTCAAAGGCGCGATGGCGGATGAGATTGAGACTTGACCCGCTCGGTTTTAAGATGCATATCACAACCCTATGCGAACGCAACCAAAATGATATATATATATCTAACAATAATATTGGTAGAACAATTTTATGCTCCAATTGCGGGGTCGCTTTTGATCTCGGTAAACACAATAGTGCATTTTAAGCCTAGTAAAAGATGTCAAGTTGTTCAAAATCCGTTACGTACTTTTAGTGTGACGTATACAAATAATGTAATCTATTCAAGGATTTCAAAATTACCTTTGAAAGCGAATAAATATCGAACTCAATGACGGCAGAATAATTTTTTTGTTTTATGTTTTATCAAACTATAAGTTGATAAGAACGTGCAACTTGAGTGACAGGAACATTGGGCGAAAGTGTGTTTTAACGTTTATTTCTACAGAGACCGAACGCCCAGCCCGATGTGCTATCCTCATTACACACTCAGTGGGGGAGCAAAGTGTGTCTGACAAGAAATTAAACGCGAGCTTGAATTTCCACACTTGTTCGTGCATAGATCATGTGTGGTAGTCATGGCTACCGCTGTAGAGTTCATTTAAGGGAAACGAAACAAATACCATCCAAAATGATTGACTCGTTATTATGATCCGACTACGTGATCTAGGTGCATCTTCGTTGGGAGAGCTTAGTTTCATGTAAACAAGATATTGGAGTGTACAAAGTATCGGCCTAAGGTTGGTTGCTTCGCTGCGAAAGCTACAATCGAGTCAAAACACCATGTGATGAAATTATGATGATGATGAAATTATTGCCGATTTCTTTACATCGCTAAGTCGATATTTTAATGATTCACGTTCATTTTCAACAAATATTTACGACATGGAACGCACTCATTTTTTGTCGACAGTTAATAATAATCTCTATCATTAATTATCATATCAAACCACTTAAAAACGTCTATTTCTCTATCGTCTCAGCGCTCAGCGATAATCTGATGCAAAATCTTAAAGATATACGTAGCATTGTCCCGCAATACATTTTAAAAGGTTTAAACAACGAGAACCATTCAAGGATTGTCAAAATCTGCTCCAATTTAGCATCGAAATATTTCGTTTTTTTGAATGTTCATGTAATGGGTGGATTGAGTTGCAAACGAGCTGCTAACCTCAAGCTCAGAACTGTGTGACAGAGTTCAAATTGATTCTAGCAATAATGTTTCGAATAGCGTTAATAAATTAGATCTAGCAATTCGCTTTTAAAGTGAATAATGTAGTGATCGGAAATATATAAGCATAAATAAAAATTTAGAAATAATAAATACTAGCGATACTTGCCAAATGTGAGTAGAAAAATAAACTGAACCAACAGTTCGTGGATGGGTCCGAATTGATGTGTATACGTCTTCGGTAAAGAAATACACAACAATATTTCACTGTGAAGAATTGGGCATATAGCTTTGCAAACGGCCAAGGTACGTCTCTATGGTCGATACTTCGACAACGTATAGGCATGAATATCAATAGATGCTTATAGTTTATGCACGCCATCATCAAGACTGCTGACACACATTAATGCATAAAACCAAGTTCATTTGTTATCATAGACGCAGAGTTCGACACATATTTCGATGACTTCTAAATAGCATATGAGTAAATATTGATGAGTGTTTTGTATTTCTAATCCTAGTCGATGTCGTTTGTAAATGTAAGTAAACATTAATCACTTCATAACCGGTCTTTGAACGTACACGTAAAACTGTATCAGAAAATAAATTTGATTTTCTCGCGAGGTAAAAATTATCCGAACAGATTTAAAATACACCCTACTAAAAATTTTAGAGTTACACATTTAGCATGTTACAGATATATACCACAAAACACCAAGACAATAAATGCTTACCATTTGCACGATTGAGCCCAAAATTTCCAGTCTGAGAATAACACAAAGTAAGCTGTTAACTGCTTTCTTTTGCCTTATCTCTTGCACGACCTCACGAAAAATTCGAACTATCACCACTCCAGTGGCAGCGGTGGAGGGGTTACGCGACTGAGCTGCAGAACCTCTGGTGCGGTGGCGACACCTGGAAATCTGTTGGTTGTGAGGGAACAAGTGGTCGTCCGAGAACGACGTTGCAGGTGATTTGATGGTTTTTCGGTTTGTGACGAGTTTGACGGGGTGTGCATTCATTTGCCCTAAAGCATTTGCCCTACGCGTGTCCACATCATGTTCACACACAAACAACCACATTCGGTCCATGCGGTCAAATAAGTGCTACACAAGGGTGACATATTAACGAAAGTGTGTTTGTTTGTTTGTGTGTGTGTGTGCATATGTGAACCAATGGGCAACAGACGCAATGCAATCGAACCTCAAATACACAACGCGTTGTTTTGATGTGAACCCAACAAGTTGAAGTGCCAAGTGGACAGAAGTCTCGGGAACATTGGTGATCGTTCGGTTAAGTGTTTTCGTCCCATAAAATAAAGTAGAATGGCTTGATAATTTTTAATGATTAAGACGTAATTTTCGAGCGAGAAATAAGCAAAATCTGTACCGCGATCTCGCTTAGATGAGAGTAAACTATCTCGTAATCAGTGCATGCGCACGTAGATATCAAGTTAGCGAGAGAGATCTTAATAAAATAAATAATTTCGGATGTGAATGAAATACATGAATAGAATTTTAGAAAGATATGAAGGCTGTTTTGCTATTTCAAAAATTTCCACTTTACATATGAATAAAAAATTTTATGTAAAAAGAAAATGACAACAAAAACCATAATATGAACGTTTATTTCGGTTTGCAATATCTGTCAACATTATTTTCTGAAGCTTCAATCGAAGTACCCAGAAACTTATGTAGCACGGCTTAAACCACATTTAGTATTCATACTTCAATTTTTCTTCTGTAATCACTTACTGTCTACATAAACTGAGTTATTTCAACTATTAGGTCTAGTTCGAAACAATTTACAGATGTTTCTAGGCTCCTTCGGTCGATGTCAAGCATGGATTTACATCATAAGCGCATGATGGTTACATGCTTTACAGTTTTGTATCACTAAACAATCCGATTTGAGTGTGATAATCTCTCACTCAACGCACCCAACGATAAGCAGTACCCGGTCGATCGGCGTCAGTTGCACGATGGTGGCGTGATCGACGTTCAGTAACCAAGAGCTGTATCTGCTCTTCACTAACTTCTAAGTGACGCTTTACACAGTGTCTCAAAAGTGAACAATCAAGAGACCGTTTTTCCTCAACTCGTAGGATCAACGTCGAGAGCTTTCTTTTCTCGTTTACACACGTCTTTGTATCGCAAGTGCGGTGTGTCCAATGGTAGACTTCATGATTTCAACTTAAAACAGTGAAGATCGTTTGGAATTCGTTCATTTTCCATTCTGTACACATAACCCAGTCATCGTACGCGGCGCTGTCGTAGTAGGGTGGACATGCTCCGTAGACGATCTTTGTAAAGCTCCTTGAGATTCATTTCTTTGTCCACACGAGATAAGTTCAAGATACAGCGAAAGCTTCGTAGGTGAAATGGAAGCATTGAGCTACCGATCGTGTCTTGCATGGATAGTCCAGGCTTCAGAGCCATAAAGTAAAGCATTGAGTACGCACTTGGTTTATACTATCATCTTTGATGTCACATTCAATTTTGGGTTGCCCCAAACACAAGAGTTAAAACGAGGCAAGACGGCAGCTGTTCTGCCAATCAATTCAATTCAATTTTAATGGTCTAAAAAGCATATAGCTTGACAAAAACCACAGAATAATATGGGAATTACGAATAACATGGGTAGAAAAACGGGATTTGTTTGCTTACTGAGCAGTTCAGGAATCAAGTAAAAATCCATTGGACAGAAACTGTTTCAAAGTTCAAAGCTTTTATGGTGTAAAATATATAGGTTCAAAGTTTGGATTGGTCAACATGAAATTGTCCAAATTCGATTTGAATATATCCAAGTTGGGTGAATGTGCAACATTACAAGGTAGGTAGTTCCAGGTAAAGCATACACGTACAGAATAAAATTACCTTCGACAGTTTAGTCTCGAGTCGGGAATAAGTACTGCATAGTCGTGACTCCGGGTGGTTCTGTGCGGTAGTCGAGTGAATAGTTGATTTAGGGGATGGTTGGGGGTATGCAGTATATTGAACATAAGTATCAAATCACCTCTAAGACGGCGGTAGCGAGAGTCGAATAGATTGAGACTTGCAGTACGATCTTCGTATTGTTTTTGCTTCAAACCGCGTACGAGCTTGGTGGTCCGATGATATATTCTCTGCAAACTGATGATGTCCTTCTGTAGCAGGGTGACCAAGCCTGAAGCGTATACTCCATTGTTGGCCTCAAGTACGTATTAATTATTCGATGAACGGTTTGCTTAGTGAAACTCCCAAACACGCGTTTTAGAAGTAGCAGTACTCGTGACTTCTTTTCATAGACAGCTGTGACGTTATGTGACGGTTTCAAAGTGCTGCTCACCCACACACCCAAGTCCTTCTCCTTGTCAGTGCTTTCAAGAATATGAAAAACCAAGGGTGTAGGAGTACTCGAAATGTCTTACAACAGTCAATACCTTGTATTTTCTGACATTGAAAGGTAGTTATCAATCTGTGTGTCTCGCGAGTGGTTATCCGCAATGGTTGAAGCAAGATATGCGACAGTTTTCAACAGTGAGGATGAGTGGCTGGACATTCTCTTGACCAAGAATATTAGTTTTGCTCATGCTGATTGTTAGCCAAAAGTATTTGTATGCCGACGAAAAACAATCCATTATAAACTGGAGCCGCTCTTGGGTGTGAGCAATAATTGCTGCATGTTAAGCAAACAGTATGTCACGGATTAGAACATCCCTACCTTGGTTTTCGCTTTCAGGCGGTTCAGTTTGAAAATCTGGCCCGTCACATCGCCAGAACAGGTGCGATAATCAGGATCTTACCACTTATAGTCCCGACCTTACCGCTGAGTAGCATATAGTAAGCATAGGTGGAAGTCAAGTCATGTAGGTATGACCAGGATCAGTGGTCTATTTTTCTATTACATTGAGTGCATTCAAATCAATTGGAATAAAGTAAACACGGACAATTTCGTTTGGCACTGTGGCTCAATTCTATAACAGCACAAAACTAACTGGATCAATGTTAAATCCTCGGGTTGACAAAGCTCATGTGTCAAAAGCGAAACGTTAATCAAAAATTACTTTAACCGGTTGTATTCAAATTGAATTCCAAACTAAGTATATTTTTTCAAACTGTTTTTGCATCTGCACACATAATCGAACATATAATATTCAATCTATACAATCCCCAATGTATACAGAAAAAATAATGTAGGATGAACTGCATATCTATAATTTATGATGACATTAACTTAAATACATAATATAATGTATGTAATGTAGTACATATATATTATAATATTAAACCAAAATTATATTACTTAATGTGGGGACTGTGAACAACACGAAATTTTTAATAATAATATCAATATTATTACGACTACTACTACTAATGATAATAATAAGGTCCAATTTAAAATATATTTTTGTTGCTTTTGAAAATGTCCTTAATTGACAAACTGGCCTTGCTTACCAATCCTACAATTTCATATACCGAGTCACATTTTCCACTTATGGTCAGAAGAAAGCTCGAACGAGCGACTGGTTCGAAGCAAAAGCTTCTGAGATGACTGCTGTGTTGGATGAGAAACACTCAGCATTCTTGAGGTTCAAAGGTATGCCAACAGATGAAAACTTACGAATTCTAACAGCAGCTAGAAATAAGGTCTAACAGACTGCAAGGCGTTGTGCAAACGACTATTGGATTGAAATTAGCCCCATGTCCAAAAAGATGTGCATACTAGAAATTTTCACGGTATGTATGATTTGATCAAGAAAGCCATTGGTCCGAACAAACTTAGAACGGCTCCCATTAAGTCTGTATCTGGTAACACGATAGTCGACAAAACTCAACAGATGGAAAGATGCGTAGAGCCCTTCTCCTCTGCGCTAGGATAAGTTCGGTTTAACCACATGTACTTGAAAATGATGAGCGGTTACCAACCATTTAACATCTAGATGCTCACCCTACTCTTGATGAGCTCAATAGGGCAACCGACCGCTTAAATAATGGGAATGCCCAAGGTGATGACGGAATTCAACCTGAGCTACTCAAATGCTGTAGAACAGTACTATTACAGCCTCTTTAACTGTTGATTCTTCAGTGCTGTCATCTTGAAATAGTATATCACCAGTATATATCTTTGGTCAACCATCGCGGATAACCTATCGCTAGACACGAAGATTTATAAGCGGATTGTCAGAGCAGCTGTCATTTTGTCCCACTTGAAATCTCGTGTTTGGGGTAACCGCAAATCGACTGTAAAGAAACAGATGATAGTATACCGCGCGTGCGTACTAAATGCTTTACTGTACCGTTGAAACCTGGACCACCCACGCAAGGCATGAACGGTAGCTGAATGCTTTTCATCTACGAAGCATCTGTCCTATCTTGAACATATTGTAGATGGACAAAGGGATTAATGCTGAAGTGCTTTCAAATGCTGGTCAACAGAGCATGTTCAACCTACTACAACAGCGCCACATGCGGTGGATTGGCCACGTCTACAGAATTGAAAAAGGGTCGTATTCCGAAAGATCTACTGTATGGTGAGTTACAATTAGGAAGTCGACCATTGGTAGAAAGACGTTTGCAACACACATATGAAAGCTCTTGGCATTGACCCCGCGACTTGGGAATAACTTGCTCTTGACCGCTCACATTGGAGGCATTGTGTAAATCGTCGTCTGAAAGCTGGGGAGGAGCAAATACAGCTCTTGGCTGCTGAACGTAAATCACGCCGCCGGCGTGCAACTGACGCCCTACAACCGAGTTCTGACTGTCGTTGCAAGCGCTGCGGGAGAGATTGTTCCTCCCGAATCGGACTGTTTAATCATTCAAAATGCTGTAGAACATGAAAATTCATGCGATCGTGATGTACATCAATGGTCGACATCGACCGAATGAGGCCAACAACAACAACAATATGATTAATGTGAGAATTTAATCAATCATTGAGAACGGTGAATTTCATTATTTACCTAATGCCTAAAATGTACTAGCTTTTCCGATTAGAACATAATGTAAATAAAAAACCGCAGTATTCAAATGGTAATTTTGACCATCTAGTAAGAAATTATTTATCAGTATACATTTTTTTCAGATCCCACCTTTCCAACTATTATGTTCTTTATTTTCTTTATGAACTACCAGTTGGATTGATTTCGCTAAATTCCGTTTTCTCGAAACTCTATTATCACATTTTCCCGTAGCTATCTGTTTATTCATTTGACTATTTTACCCTGCTAACACAAAATATCTTGTCCGTGTGGATAAGATCTCCGACTAGAAACTCCTTGTAATATTTAATAGAAACATTCTTGCTTTCAATGCTCTCTAGATTTTATTTATTTACTTATTCAACAAAATTGCCAAAGGTTTTTCTTACGTACCTAATGTCATTCCCTATCCACAGGACCCAACACCTTAGACACACAAAGATGGCACCCGCGCAGAAAATCTCTCAGATTGTATCTCATCTACTGTCAGATGTGGTCAAACTTATGTGAGGTTGTATCGTGTGATTACATCGGTCCCACAACTTGTTTGTGCATAGGAGCATCTGTCAAATCGAATAAAACCCCCTTTCGGTGGCATAATTCCCCAAAACAAGTGTGGTAGTTGTCTGGTGGAACAAGCAAGTGCGGATTCCGTGATTGGGATTTATACTCCCCTCCTAGGAAGTTACAAGGCGTTGGGTATAGCACAATATGGTCGTCATGGCCTTGTTGTATGTGTGAAAGAATTTATGCCATCAGGGTCGTGCAAATCCCGGTCGTCAATCAAGCATACACACTCACACGCATGCACGTACATGGATATACGAATTCAATGTGGTAGCGTCTAGTTGATGGCATGCCCCGACAGATCGCTAACTACTTTGTGACCTGGCAACATCAACACTTGTGCCAAGCGATGGAAGCAACAAAACTTGTTTTATTTTGAATACCATTCGGGACACATGCAAGTGCATTGTACGTGTTGACAGCGGTAGGATTTGTGCGGCGTGGTTCGTGTGTAATAAAACTAGTGAAATTTCCTAGTGCGGTTTGTCTGGCGAACGTTGAAGTCGCACATAACTTTGTCATAATGAGGTATTATTAGTTCCCAACAAGTGTCTAAAGAAAATGTCAAGGAGGGAATTAACGCTTGAAGCATATTTCAAAATTTATGGTCTGTTTGAAGGGGATAAAGTGTAAATAAGAATCGCCTAATAAATGTAACTTATGAATGTGAGAAACAATTGCTTCAATGTGGTTAAAACTTTCACACGAGTGAAACGATGATACCGATAATAGAAAAAAAAACACTTCGTCAACAAATAGGTAATTTCATCATGATTGTGCACACTAATAATAATTTGTGCGTTATTTTATGGCCGAATAATAACCGAGTATCGCCCTAAAATATTTGAGTCAAGTTCGAATCTGAACATTGCACAACTCGCAATTTCTTTTAAAATGAACTCCAAAACATTCTAATAAAGCTCTGGATATTGTTTCCTTAACACATTCATCATCTCCGTCTCTTATAGGCTTCACGAATGCTTTACATGGATTCAAGATTACAGATTTATGGCAAAAAAGCAAACAGCTGTAAAATATCACAGTATATATGGGTATGAAAGTCAAACAAATCGTTACTTCAATTTCTGTGTCTATATGGTTCAACAGAGGAGCAAAATTAATTCCAATTGTGACATGAAGGGAGGAAATTTCGACCGGAAATATATGTTTGTGTAATTTGTTTTTTATCAAAACCTCACAACAGTCCTCAAAAACGTGCCACAAAATCTGTATAGTGGTATTGGGTGATTTAAATGCTAGATTACGAGTCTTGGCAAAACTGTCTCGGAAGGTTCAGGGTAGGTAAATCCAATTAGAATCCAAAAAAACTACAACATTAAGTCTCTTGGAAACATCCTCGCTCTAAGAATTGGCGTCAGCTTGATCTTATTCTTGTTAGGCGCACTAATATAGGATGTGTACTCCTCACCAGATCATATCAAAGCGTAGAATGCGATACTGACCATTCGCGGGTCTGTGCAATACTGAAGTTTCCCAATCGATATTTCACCGCACCAAATTGTATGCTAAACCAAGGACAGATGTCAATCACATGTGCGAACCTAATCTATCTTCGCGATTTGCAAAAGCCTTCAGAGCCGAGTTCAACAAAACAACCACACCCGAATCAGCTTCAGCTAAAAAGCTGCATATGCCGAGTCACATTTTCCACTTACGGTCCGAAGACAGCTCGAACGAGTGATTGGTTCGAAGCAAAAGCTTCTGAGGTAGAGGAAAATATTCGTAGCTTAGGATGTGGATGGTGTTCAACTTGTGTTCGCCAAGCTTGCAAAGTTGTTCTTGGACGTTTCGTCATCAGGCTAGATAACATCATCAGCAAAACTTCTTTCGAAGCTGATGTTGTCATCCAGCCTGATGACGAAACGTCCAAGAACAACTACGCAAGATCGGCGAACACAAGTTGAACACCAGCTTCTGAGATGACTGCTGTGTTGGATCAGAAACAGTCAGCAATCTTTAAGTTCAAAGGTATGCCAACCGATGAAAATTTACGACTTCTCAGAGCAACTATAAATAAAATCCAACAGACTGCAAGACTGCAAATGTCTATTGGACTGAAATTAGCCTCAGTGTCCTAAAAGCTGCGGAAACTGGAAATATTCACGGTGTGTAATGGGATCAAGAGAGCCAATGTTCCATACAAATTTAAACAGATTCCACTAAGTATGTGTCTGGTAACCCGTTTGTCTAAAAAACTCAGCAGATGGGAAGATGGGTAGAGTACTTCTCCTCTCTCTACGCTAGGAACAGTTCAGTTTAACCACATGTACTTGAAAATGTCGAGCGGTTGCGACCCATTGAACATCTAGATACTCCCCGTATTCTTGATGAACTCAATAGGGCCATCGACCGCTTCGCGAATGGGAAGGCCCCTGGTGACGATGGAATTTCACATGAGCACATCAAATGCTGTAGAACAGCATTATTACAGCCTCTTCATCCTTTGATTCTTCAGGGATGTCATCTTGAACCAGTACATCATTTCACATATCTTTATCCAACCATCGCGGATAACCTACCGCTAGACACGGAGATCGATAAATGGATTGGCAGAGAAGCTGTCATTTTGTCCCAATTGAAATCTCGTGTTTGGGGTAACCGCAAGTCGACTGTACAGACACAGATGATGATATACTGCGCGTGTGACTAAATGCTTTACTGTAAGACAGTGATACTTGGACCACCCACGCAAGGCACGAACGGAAGTTGAATGCTTTCCATCTACGAAGAATCATTCGTATTTTGAACATATCGTGGATGGGCAAATTGACTAATGCTGAAGTGCTTTCAAAAGCTGATCTACAGAGCATGTTCACCCTACTACGACAGCGCCGCCTGCGGTGGCTTGGCCACGTCTACAGAATGGAAAATGACCGTATTCCGAAAGATCTACCCTATGGTGCGTTTAAATCAGGAAATCGACAATTGTGCAAACCTCACTTCAGTACAAAGACGTTTGCGAGAGAGATATGAAAGCTCTTGGCATTGACCCCACGAGTTGAGGTCACTTTGGAGGTATTGTATAAAGCGTCGTCTGCAAGCTAGGGAGGAACAGATAAAGCTTGTGGCTACTGAGCGCAGATCACGTCGCCGGTGTGCAACCGACGCCGAGCGACCGATTACGGCCTATTGCAGCGATCGCTGTGGGACAGTTTGTTCCTTCTGAATCGGACTGTTTAGTCATTCGAAAAGCTGTGGAACATGAAAGAAATCTTGTGATTGTGATGTACATTCATGGTCCACATTGACCGAAGGAGGCCGATAACAACAATTTGTTTTGCCATGTATGTGTGTAAGAAGGTATCACTAAGAAATTTCAGTAAACTGAGATCAACACAGTATTATTCGACATAGAAGATCATAACATTTTTGAAGATCAGTCAGTCTGATAAGACAAACAATTTCTTGCGGTAAGCTGTTCCACAAAAAGCATACACGGACTGCGTAAATGTAACGCGACAGTTTAGTCGGGATTGTAGAATTTGAACGGTCATATTGTGACTGTGGGTCGGGAGATTGGAACCAATTGTAAAGAGGTGCCTGAGTGGGTGTGACCCCGTACGGATTATTCGGATGCGTCTCTACTTGAGGGTGAGCAATCCAAGGCTAGTCAGTCGCTGCTCCATGGGTAGATTATGCAATCCAGTAACCATTTTAGTTGCATCATGATAAATCCTATTGATGTTTTTTTCCATCCATGATGTCCAAGGTTTTACTGTATGTATGTATGAAGTATCTATGACAACGAGTGCGATTGGAAACGACCAAAAGTTCGCCCGTGTAAGCAGAGTGCGCTGCATGCAGCATATAGACGGCCTCAGCACACCCAAATACCGAGATCTTTCTGCGATATACTCCAGCGAGTGACTGCCAAGTATGTATGAGAAAGGGAAGGTTTTCCCAAATTGCAACAACTTGCACTCGCGAAAGTTGTAGGTCAGCTTGTAAAACTAGGCAATCCTCAACAGAGTTTACCTTCGTCCAAATTTTTACATCGTTGTCTAAAATAACAGGTTTACAGCGTTCCCGTATCGGTAGATCATTGATAAACATTAGGAACAGCATTGGACCTATTACTGAACTTTGTGGGATGCCGCTCGTGGCTGCAATAGTTCGGGAAATTTCTCAATCTATTCGGTTTTTCGCTTTACGTTCAGACAGGTAATTTGAGAAACATGTTAGTAGATTTAGAGTGATGCCAACATTTTGCAGCTTCTGAAGTAGTAAGGAGCGATCAACTCGATCGAAAGCTTAAGATATATCTATGTAACAGGCATGTACGGAACTCCTTTCATCTAGTGCTTTCATCCAATCCTTTAAAGTCGTGAGCCAATTATACATGCATGAGTGTTTTTTTAATTCATGTTCTGAATTAGAAAGAATTTCATGTCATTCAAGGTGCCTGATACGACTTTCACACCCAAACGTTCCAATACCTTAGAAAACACTGACAGCATCGTCTCAGGGCTGCCGTCACGACGGCCACCTTTGCAGAATGGTGTAATAACTCCGGCTTACCAGTATGCGGATACCATACCCGTATTCAAATAAATCTCATACTGGGCCGCAAAGATCCATGACTTCAGAATTACTGCCGTTATTCCGTCTTATTCCGGAAATTTGTTAACGTTTAGCCTGTGTGAATGCTTTGGCACAATCCTAGAATTCACATCCATATCACTTAGGCTTTCCAACTCTAATGAACGTGGCAAAATTGTTGGCGGGGACACATACTTTGGACAAAAGTCTTGCGCAAAAAATGTTGCTAAAACATTAGCTGTATCCCACTAGAGACTGTCAATCCGTCCCCTGTCTGAATAGGGAAAAACTCCCCGGTTTAACCTCAGTCTCGTTGTTTACGATCATGTAAATTAACTTAGGATGACTTTCCATCTGGTCTATGAGCATCCAATTTCACATGGCTATCCACTTTCGAGTGCGGTTGCGAAGTTTGAAACAGAATGCTCTAGTTTTTCTTTTCATAATATAGGCTGAATTTCGTCTATTTTTATACCGATGTATCTTATAATGCTGAAACAGTGAGTTTATGAGTTTTGCGATACCTCTCGTACAGCAGATCGAGTGCTTCGCGAAGACCAAGGTAATCAGCCCTTCTGATGTCTTTGACTCCATTAAATGACTTCCTAGCTCTAAATACGAATTTGAATAACAACACAAGGTGGTCGCTTAGCCCCAGAGGAGTGGGATACTACACCGATTGGACTGCTGTTGCTTCGGATGTGCGAATCAAATCAAGGAACGAAGATTCATCGAGGCCTCTATTTCGAGTGAATGAATGTACGTGGTTGTAAAAGGGAATGAGATTAATCGTCTCGTTGAAACTGTATTCAAATAATTGCCGGTGGTGCAATCTTTTAGCGTAAAGCTGTGGAGGGTTGGAATCACCCATTATGTGTAATTGAGTTGATCTCAGATTTCCAGCGTTACGCATCATTTCTAGCAACATTTCATTATAGGCCTAAGATGAGGCGAGCAAACGGTAAATTAACAAGGATGCAGTTCCCTCCCGATTTCAGGCACAAGCTCCACCTCATGGTATCTTTCAGCTCAAACCATGTATCAGAAGCAGTTTTGCAGTGGGTACGCTTGTGGTAATACACATGTAGTCCAACACCTGTTCTTGAATGGTCTCACCGAAGCATGATCATGTTGGAAATTGCCAGCTCGCAATCATTCGCCTGATCATGGAACCACGTCTCGGTTACAGCGATAATGTCCTCAGAAAACTGATGGCTGAAATGAGTTAATTCAGCTTTTTTTCCGCAAAGACTGTGCATTTGTGTATGAAAAGTTAATATTGGTTTTGCTACGTAGCGATTTTTGGTGGATGGTGTTTAATGGTCCGAACCCCTGAGAGCCGAGCCTTTGCGATTTTTTGAAACGTCTTCTTCTGCACAAGGATTCACGGTGCAGACGGCAACGGAAGCAGCGGCAAACCGGAACCACTGGCGTGAAGTTGTCTTCGCCTCATGTGCCACCCGGCACGGAGAGGACTGAGCGAGTGAGTGAGTTCTGAGTTTGAGTATTCAGTGTCTTTGCACGGAGTAACATTTTGGTTCTGAATTTGAACACAACGTAATTCCTTATACGAACTCTTGTTAGAAGCGGATGTGATGTTTAACCTTGTTTAAAATGACTCAAGCAAGAATAACTTTAAATGTGAGATCAATTTCTTTTGTTGTTTAAGGCTTGGATTTTTCATGCAGAAAGTTTGGTCAATACACCACGGGATAATTTCGTGATTATGATTCGGAATTCGCATATGAATTCACTTATTAGCAGTACCTAATACAATTTTGGAATATGCTGTATGTTATCATGGTTTGTAGCTCAACGGGTTACTGCATTTCGTAAACAAGTCCTAAGATCATGCAGAACCTCATTGCCAGTATTGATTTATTGCAGGATACACATTCGTAGTTTGCCCAAGTAACCTGTGAAGCGGAATCGAAAAATGTTTGATAAGTACATTTAACACTTTACTAGACACTAAAACGGAGACCATTTTTCAGACTGTGATGAGAAAATTTCCTACGTCTCAGGTTACTTGCAATCAAAAATCAAATGTGCTGATGGCCAATAACAAAAAATGAATTCGTTTGTTACATTACATGTTCATCATTCCCATTAAAAATACATTTAAACTGATTTTAATCCAATCTTCCTTCACGATTTTGATAAATGCATAAATAAACGTAACACACGGTCTACCATGATACCTGTTCGTGTGTGTGGTTGATCAATATTCTGATGAACTGTCATTTACATTTCGAGCTTCAAACCTGTCTGAAACTTCTTCATTGGAAAAACGAATTTTCTTTGGTTAATTAATAACTTTTTGACTCATGATGCTATCTCATGAAATTAATTCCAAATCAATGGCGAAGACAGATTTTTTGGTTGTTGCCATCTTGTTAATCAATTGATTGTTTGAACAGAGGCGATTACTGATTTTACGTAAGCTTCACAACTGAATTTATACATGAAATGTTCCCATTTTATTCCACATTTTAATTATTGTTGATTATTATAATAAAATAGATTGTCAAGGTAACCTAAGCATTGGGATAGTTCATGTATAATATGGTGGGATAAAGATAAATAATAGAAACTGTCTCTTATTCACTGTATATAACCTGATCTCACTACGGCCATGGAATCTCACTCGGAATAATTAAATGGGTAAGGTTATGTATAACATCGGTTCTCCCAGACGAATTGAATTTACGTTTTAATGACTATACTAAAAGTTGCGCATAAATCCTAAACGTTTGGTGAAATATGATCAGAAATTATTTAATTGCCTTATCATGTGATACCGTCATAATCTAACAATAATTTTGAGTAAGGTGACCATTTAGTGTTGCTGCTTATCATTTTTAAAATACTTATAATCAAAGCTCATCAAAGTTTATTTCGAAAGTGATCTTGCGTGTGCTTGTGCGATTTGATGCTAAAAATTAAGTGTGGATATATCACTTAAATAAATTGTATAACTTATTTTCAATTCTATTTTACATCGTGATATGTTTTCAAAGAAGTATCCGAGTTTAGACAATCGCAACGCAAATGATAGTTTATTCTATCTTATAATAATTTTGATTGCCTTATGATAAACCCAAGACTAGATGTATGTAAGTATTGAACATAAACGGTTATGTGAACTGCAAAAATTGTTCAAAGTAGCGTTTAGATAAACCGAGTGTATTGCCAGCGAGCTTAAAGACCACCTCGTATCTAGATAGAATTTTTGATCCTGCATAATCACAACCTGAATTTCTTTCTCCGATGTCGTCCTTTCAAGCATTTCTTGAGCAAACTGCATTAATAAATAGAATAAGATAAAGAAAACGACTTTACCAATTACCAAACATAAAGAACTACGCTTGAGACTTACGTGGCTCGGGAAAATTCGCCATCTCTTCTGACTTTCGCCGTATGTTTTAACGAATAACTTGTAAACCAAGCAAGCAGATTTCAGTTATGCCGATATTCTGCAACTTTAGATATATCTGAATAACAAACATGTACATAAATTTTTATCGAATACTTGCTTCACAGCTTTCAGTGTTGTAACCACGCTAGTTGGTCCTGAATATGATTACATGAATCAATGTTGTGCTTGTGAGAGAATTTCATTGCTATAAATATTGTATGATATTTGATGCAAAATAGAAACCAAAAAATCGAAATATCGCATGCAGTGAAGTAACAAAAACAAGCTGCTTTTTGTGTATTTGCTTATTCCGTTTGACCTCTGTGTTTTTTACGCGTTTGCTTGCCTTCTTTTCGTGCTTTATGTTGCTTCGCAATTTTTCTGGCTTCAGAACTGTGCATGATGACGACGACGACGATGATGATGATGACGATTATGATGATAATAATGATAATGATGATGATGATGATGATGATAATGAGGATGAGGATGATGATGATGATGAGGATATACCCAATAACACATTCACACACCAAACGATCCTGAGTGGCAAATGACTGAATCCGAACGACTGTCAACTTTGTAGCGTAATAAGTGGTGCAATAAGTCCAGGTTTCCATTGTGTTGGTATTATTTCCCGTATTTAGTGTATTCTTAGATAAGTCACAGTGGGTCACAGAGGTAGCTTAAATGACCTAAGAATAGCCAGTATTGTTCCGTCTATCCATGGAGATTGTTTTAACATTAGATTTGTGTTTAGATTTGTGTTAGAGTATGTCAATTGTTGGTATACCGTAACCAAGAGCTATTTTATCAAACTACACGAGTCTAATCGTGAAAAAAGAAAGTTTGTAATGAATCGGTGAGAGTAGTTTATTGGTAACGTTAGTTGATATTGATCGCGCCCGTATATCTTAACGAGTGCAGAACCCACCATGGGCTGTGCAGTTCTTAACCAGCTTAGAATTGGTCAGGTGAATGAAATTTAAGCTTGATCTCTGTTTCTTACTGACACCCTTGGTCTGACGAAGCTTCTGTGTCAGAAGCGAAACGTTACCAATAAATTACCCTCACCGATTCATTACAAACTTTCTTTTTTCATGATTATGATTCCCCGATCGGTCACAAGCATTTTTCATTACATTACACGAGTCTAAATTTTAGGTGCTAATAATTGTTGACGAAATTCCGTAATTAGATCCAAAATCTCAATGTTTTGTATGCACGCAAATGTTTTGCGCATACTTATTAAACTTGGTTGTTTTTTCGTATCCCACGGGTAGCCATTCGGACCAGAAGTGATCTATGTCCTGTTTCGTTTGTCGACAAATGTGTTCGTTCCGAATGGAAAACAACCACCACTTCATGAGGTTTTATCAGACTAACGACATCTTTCGCACCGCTGATAAATACATCATAATGTCAGACTGTCTACGTTCCACGTGGTCATGTACCTGTCGGCACCCTGGTAACAACAACACCTCCTCACTCCAGCTTCCCAGTTTGTCAGGCGAAAATCACCTGCTGCCAAGAGAGGATTGTTTTTCGACAACAGTGACCTTTCATCGGATAAAGATGATCAGTATCAGTGTACGTTGATTATTGTACACTCGCATTTCGTGTCCACGTAATCGAGGTGCACACTTTGCTAACAATCTGACAGATTGTGTGCAACTTTCGGCAACAAATCTGTGTGCTTGTATAAATTTTCGGGATGTCATGGCTGAGGTATTTTCAAATCAAGTAAAGCAGTAGAATAGAAGTGGTTTATTGTATTTTTCCATTCAAATACTCTGAAGGTTAACTGTGCAATTTTTAAGAAATATAATAGAAAATTGGAGTGACTACTCTTTGAACTTTAATAGGAGATTGACTTTAAAATTTAGTAAATTTTCCTTTTGAGTTCCCTGTATTAGGTCAAGAATTATATCTCTCGTTTAGCTAATTTAATCGAAAACAATCAATTGAAAATACTTTTAATCTCAGAATAAGTTGGTTTTTCAGCATAAGGTTTCGGAAAACAATATATTGTGATGCTCACATCCCCTTCACCAATACATTACAACAGATTTCTGGTTCTTCACCGTCATCAGATGTAGACAGTGTGATCAGATTTAATGAAACTGGAAACAGTGGTAAGCACCGTTCCTAAGCGCATCTAGCACTTGGGTAGGAATCACTTTGTGATCCTGTATTTTAAATTGGTGTTTCTTTGTAATAACCCTATTCAACCGTGGGATACAAGTACTTTGGAGAAGGAAGTAGGACAGCTTTTGCAGTTACCTCCAATCAAATCTTTGATCTCATCGTATTTTTCCTGTGATTATTGTGAATATGTACTATAGTGCTCAAAAGACGAAGATATTTAACTAATAACAAATAATAATCTCGCAAAATTACATTATTTACCGGAGGCATATTGCTTACGCAGTAATATAAATTAGCTCAACACATCAGTTTGACTTAACAAATGTTATCCTGTCAATTGAATGCACATAAGTGCATCAACCGTGTTTTACCATTTAACGTCTTTAACATCGTAACACATTCAAGGCTGACCTGAGAAATTGTTTGTAATGACTGCTTGGATATGGAATCCTGCAAAACAATTTTACCTCTATCCAAATTAAGACATTGATTTTACTTTTTATTTTAATTTGGTCATCTTATCATCTAAATTGTCTAGGTATACAGTTAACTGGGTCAACTTTTCGGATATCGTCTCTCAAAGTTTTAATATGAATTGAGGTCTCATTCCCTTTTTGTTGGAAGTACAACTGATATTTTACACTGCTCAGATGATTGCCTGTCAAATGGCAAGCGAGTATAACTTTGTTTACCACTTTACCACTGTTTCAAGGCTCACTAAACCTAAGCTTACTGATGACCGCGAACAGCCAGAAACCGGTTCTGAAGTGTAAGTGCTGTGGATGTGAGCACCGCAATACATTAAATGAACTAACTTTCATAACAGTGAGTTTGATAAAATGAAAATGAAAGGAATGTCATTGGAAATCGTTCTGACATAACAACGTTTTCTAGGATGACATTGACTTATATACATCGTCCATAGTCTGAGAAACAAATCGATTACTGCACCATGGATTCTTTGCATTATTTGCTTCAAGAACTCTAAATAATATATCTTCTAGGAGAATGGTATCCCGTTTGACGCAGTTGGTGCTGTCGACCATGGATGTACATTGTAAGCACATGATCGCAGCTGAGTGTATAATCATCTCTTGCAAACGACGCATTTCACGGTGACCACAAAGTGAGTGGTTGAGAGCAAGTTCTTCCTAACTTATTGGATCAATCTATGTTTGACTTCATTTTGCGATTGGTTAAGTGATTTAAAATGCGAAATATATTAAACTCAAATACTAACGATATCTTACTAGATATTCAAAAAAACAAAATCCAAAAAGTTAACGCTATTCTGAAACGACGGGTATTAAACCATGCATGAGTAATGCAAGTTTTTGTATACCACGGCTATGCCTTATTCTGAATAGCTCCAATTCAATAGGTAGAGGGAAGCATTATAAGTATATTTTCGATAAATTATTAAATAAGTTTTCAATTTTGGATTCAATGCTCAGGTAAAAATTAGCCTCTGACAAAGCTTCATTAGACCAAATATGATAGACTGGACACGCATAATTTCTTTTTGATTCAACAATCGGTGTTTATCACAATTCTCACCAACAGGAAACTGAATTTTGCATTACTTTCTTTGTCACACATACAACAATACTTAATTCATGATTTCCATTCCATATCATGGTTCAGAAATTTTGTGAGTTATACGGAAAAGGAGATATTTATCTCAGTTGATATTCAAACGAAGTCTTCCTCGTTATCTAAATGACATTTTCTGCGTCAAATTTTGCGAACATTTTAGTCCTATCGATTTTAGTTCTTGATCATTTTTTCCGCAAAATCCTAAATTTGTCTCTTATTTCGTGAGAAATTAGAGTCAATTATATAAACATTCCCGTTTTTTAAATTGTCCAAGTTTATTAGCTTCTTTCACTTCGCAAATTAGTTAAGCACTTTTAATGTGTAAAATGGATTCAATAGAATTAGAATATGTTCCGCTCACACGATCATTTAGCGAATATTTGTCCAGAAAATGTTGTAGTGATCTTCGAATATCACAATGTTTATTTCCATAATTACCTAAAGCGTTTTCCTAAAGTTGAAATGAAACTGCATTCAACTGTTTCGTAGAAAATTTTTGAATTGTATATTTCGCTTATTCCTGTTTACTTGCTGAATTCTCAGGCCGGTATCCTATACAGTAGCATTCTCCCTTGGTCGAATTAATAAAAATGGATCTTATTCTTCATCGATCTGTAACATTTTAGTCGTCCCTTGAAATCCATTTGAAATCTGCACCGTCAAGTTACAACTACCAAACTATTTAAAATTCAATCGCACTTGTTTAATGTGACTACATAACCAACGCGTTTTTAGTCGAATTTCTCTCTATCGATAATCGTTGCGACGACTTGAATTGGTCTACACGACTAAATACACCTGAAATAATAATGCAGCGTCTTTCTATACAATGTCAGTTTGATTTAGCTCATGTGCACTAATTTGTAACAGCCGTGACCAAGTTCGTGCTGTGATAGCCGAAGAACGCTGATTGATGCTTCATTAGCGCTGGTTGCACAACAGGCAGGTGGACTGTCAGCGCATTTGCGATTCCTTTCATCACGACAGGTAGTGTGATAATTTCCCTAACACGTTTTATTCCAACAAGTCAATCAAGCGGATCACCCGCAAAAATTGTTCGCAGTTTACCATGTGGCGAATGATTGGACAGCAAACAGCGCTACAGGGGGTGAACCCAAGATTTATTCTCGGATCCCGTTAAGGAGAGAGAAAGAGTTGTGGTCCCAAACAGACAGTGGAAGCATTATATCAAACAGGCGTAAATACAGTGTAAACAGTGTGTTAACCTAATTTCACGTCTGCTGAAGTTATTTAACCGATAAATCGTTGACATTTAGCTGTTCAACAAAACGGGAACTTTAAAAATGCATCGTGTAAATTATTGACTCGAGGATTCAAGGATTCAAGCATTTATAGTTATAAAGTTAATACTTTAAATACCATAAGATTACGGTATAAATGAAATGTGAAAAATATAATAGTATAAAAGGAATAGAGAATATCAAATGTAAGGCTCACGAATTCAGAACTCAGAAAGAACTGAGAAAGTTTTATGGTAGAAAAAGCAGTAAGCTTAACAATAACCATAGGATGACAGGTATATGGAGTAAAATTACAAAATCTCTCAAAAATCAATAGGGACAGTCACATACCGCATGGTTCGTCATATACTGAACCACTTTGGAAGAGAAAACCACAACAGATTCCGAGCGTGCGATTTCTCTAGGCAAAAAGTTTCAAGTGAAACAAATGTTTACCGAGAAAAAAATTCAACGAATATCCAATCAATAATGCGGAAAGATTAAAGCCTTTGGATGCTTTCGTGTTCGAGTAAGGCCATTGGGCTTTAGCAAGTGTTTAAAGGGATGCTTCTCAATATGCAAGATTTTGAATGCCAACAGGAGGTCACTCCGTATTTGTTGTACGTCGACCGGTAATGATGTCCAGGCTTTAGGTTAAACGACACCCAGATAACGAGATTTTTTCTACGGTGGTCCAGACGAAATTTCGCGTGCTAAGCTGATACGTGTGGTGCAGAGATTTTCCAAGCCGCAGCATTTTACATTTCGCAGGGTTAAATGGTAACTCATTTGACTGGGACCAACGAAATATGCGGCACAGATCTACTAATCGTTAATTGTAACCAAGAATACAAGAGGTCCAAGCACCTGAGCCTTGCGGGGCGACCTTCACTTCGGGGGACGTCTATTCTTGCGAGATTAAGGAGCTTTAAACAACGCGAACTTTGAGTGTTATCAGTAAGATAGTATCTTACCCAATTTCCGCAAAACATTCCCGTTATCCATGAAGCTTCGAGCCTTTTTATTTAAAAGTCTTGGGTGAATCTATGAAAGCTTGGAAATGTGATGTAGCAAGCACTCTACAGCCACACCGTTGTCTTTGCCTTTGTCCAATCCGGAACTTGTAAGAATGTTAGATAAACAACAACGATTTCTTCGACAACCGTGTTATGCTGCAGTCACAATATTTTGGTTTTCAAAATGTTCTCTTATCCGCGCATTCAAAATGCGTTCCATTAATTTAGAGATCATCGGAAGTAGCGTTATAGTTTGCTGTGTCTGAACGGTTACCACTTTATAGATAAGAGTTATCATCTCGGCTTTCCAATGCGGTGGTAATTTTCCTTCATGTAGGCTGAGATTGAATAAGTGCTGGAGAGGAGCAGTCAAAGCAATTCGACACCTGCGAAGTATGGCGCGGGTAATTTTGTCTGTGCCAGGGGGTTTCTTTTCGTTTAGTTGACAAAGTTACCGCCCAACCATATATTCATTGACAGTCATTTCACTTAATAATTCGAAACTAGACGAATTCGGAAAAACTTGATGTGGTATACAACGCTTAGGATTGAAGAAAAATGAGTAAGACGTTACTAAAGCATCGGCGGTATCTTGGGCACAGTGAGTTAATCCATTTGGGGTTTGTACAGAGAATACGCAGGGTTTGATTCTTGATCGCTCATTAACTATTTTGTAGAGAAGCTTTGGATTCTTTTTCATTCTTTTAAGCAAGTTCCATTGGAACTTCATGCGAACTACTCTTACAAGAGTCGCAACGTGAATCCGTATCTTACAGAATCGCTTCCAAGTAGCATCCGTACCAAAATTCGTATGAGTTACCCAAGACTCTTTCTTTATAGCCAACCCATTCTTAGTTCTACTTCGGATAACAAACTGGTAGTTGTGGTTGCATTTGTGTGGTATAAAAATTAATTTTTTGTCAATCTTCGAATTCAGATAATTTAGAAATTTATTGTAATATAAGCCTGAATCCATGAAATCAAACTCATGAGTGTGTGTATCCTGGAGACTGATATTTAAGGATTGAAATTGCATTTTCCTGAAGAATTTTGTCTGTTCGTTCTATCGTTCCGCACTACATATATAATCAAAGACGAGTACCGCATGGTCACTTTTTCCCAGTTGTGCCAGGAATTAAATATCTTCTACCGCGGTTGCTTCATTCGTTAAGACAAGGTCAAGGGTTGACGGTTGGTCAAGACCCCGTCTGCGATTTGACTGTGCAGTTGGTTGTGCAATGAAGCAATTTCTATAACCTCCTTGAATTTATGTTCAAACAAATGCAGGCAGTGTTCACTTCCTGAAAACGGATGCGGGAGATTACAATCGTCCACGATCAGCAATTGAGTAGTCTGACAGCTTGGGTGTATGCAAGATTTAAGATTTATGGGTAAAAAGCAGATTGCTGTACAGTAGTACCATAGGATTACGTATAAAAAATTAAAAAAAACAGTTTATTTGTATGATCCTATCCTGTTCTTCATAGGTGGAGCGAAAATAATCCTGATAGCGGACACAGAGATTCTATTAGCTTATCATTAAAACTAGATTTCAGATGATGGAGAGCGGTAAATAATGCCAATCGTACATTCGTCTCCATTCACTAGATTTATTGAACACCACATCGTATCAGGAAGGCTGGTGTCAGGATGATCGATTACGTTACACTGCGCTAAACGTTCATGAAAATAGACTGCAACTAAACAACCGGATCTTAGGCGATCAAGGCGGAGTAGTGGCATTTTCGGAATCAAAAGCTCAGCGTCAGTCATGTAGGGTTGGAACCAGGTTCATGTAACTGCAACTTAATCGGGTGAAATTATGTCTCAAATCTGGCATAGTTCTGCTTATTTGTTGGTTAAACACTGAGCATTCGTACACATGTACTTTATCGTATTTATCCTTGTTGAGAAAAACAAACCAAGAAATGCATCTACACCAACGCACAATGTCTCGGAAACAAAATGCTCCAGTATAGAAACCTCACTCTAAACTAACACTGCATTTAAAAAAGCAACACTTGTCCTAAATCTACTGAAACGAGTATTTGGGAAATTTTCGACCAATATATTCCCAAGGATCATGAATGCATACTTGAGATCAGTCATGGAATACGGTGTGCAGTCATGTTCTCCGTGGCTCCAGAAGGACGTGAACTTATGAAGCGAATCTAGCAACGCTTAACAAAACTAGTTCTCAGCATCCGAAACAAGCCTTATAAAGAAAGGATGGCTCAACTAAATCTGTTCGACTATCCTTATCGACGAATCAGAGGAGAACTTATCTTAGTTTACAAAACATTCTATACCCCGAATCACCTCTTACAGGATTTATTCATGTGGAGGAATGCGAGAAATTATGGGACCCATGAATGTGCTGGTGGTACCCCTTCCCGCCTGAACTGCAGAATTTACTTTTATTCTGTCCGTGTCTGTTTTACTTGGAACAGTTTACCTTCTACCGTTACTCACTCCACTAGC
>JACCGJ010015995.1:54379-67119 GCA_013407085.1 Atriophallophorus winterbourni
AAAGATCTCTGGAAAGAGCGTTTCTGGTCTATAGTTTGCTGTGTCTGAACGGCTACCACTTTATAGATAGAAGTTATCATCCCGGCTTTCCAATGCGGTGGTAATTTTCCTTCATGTAGGCTGAGATTGAATAAGTGCGTGAGAGGAGCAGTCAAAGCAATTCGACACCTGCGAAGTATGGCGCGGGTAATTTTGTCTGCGCCTGGAGACTTCTTTTCGTTTAGTTGACAAAGTTCTCGCCCAATCATATATTCATTGACAGTCATTTCACTTAATAATTCCAAACGAGGCGAATTTGGAAAAACTTGATGTGGTATACAACGCTTAGGATTGAAGAAAAGTGAGTAAGACGTTGCTAAATCATAGGCGGTATCTTGGCACAGTGAGTTAATCCATTAGGTGTTCGTAAAGAGAATACCCCGGGTTTGATTCTTTATCGCTCATTTACTATCTTGTAGAGAAGCTTAGGATTCTTTTCCATTCTCTTACGCAGGTTCCACTGGAACTGCATGCGATCTTATCTCACAAGATTCGTGACGTGATTCCTCATCTTACAGAATCGCTTCCGATTTGCTTCCGTAGCAAAGTTCGTATGAGTTACCCAAGACTCTTTCTTTATAGATAACCATTTCTTAGTTCTACTTTGGATAACAAACTGGTAGTTGTGGTTGCATTTGTGTGGTATAAAAATAGAGTTTTCGTCAATCTTCGAATTCAGATAATTTAGTAATGTATTGTAATATAATCCCGAATCCATGAAAACAAACACCTGACTCTGTGCATCCTGGAGACTGATATTTAAGGATTGCAATTGTATTTTCCTGAACAATTTCGTCTGTTCGTTTGATCGTTTCGCACTGCATACATAATCAAAGACGAGCACCGCATGGTCACACTTTCTCAGTGGTGCCAGGAATTGAATATCCTCTACCGCGGTTGCTTCATTCGTTAAGACAAGGTCAAGGGTTGACAATTGGTCAAGACCCTGTCTGCGAGTTGGCTGTGCAGTTGGTTGTGCAGTGGAGCGATTTCGATAACCTCCTTGAATTTATGTTCAAACAAATCCAGGGATTGTTCACTTCCTGAAAACAGATGCGGGAGATTACAATCGTCCATGATCCGCAATTGAGTAATCTGACAGCTTGTGTTGGATTGCAAAGATTAGATTACCTTATCAATAAAACAGATTTCAGATGATCGAGAGCGGTAAATAATGCCGATCATACATTCATCTCCATTCACTAGATTTACTGAACACCAAGCCGTATCAGGAAGGCTGATGTCAGGATGATCGATTACGTTACACTGCGCTAAACGTTCATGAAAATAGACTGCAACTCTACCGCCGGATCTTAGGCGATCGCGGTAGTAGTAGTAGTGACATTTCCGGAATCGAGAGCTCAGAGTAGGTCATGTAGGGCTGGGACCAGGTACCTGTAACTGCTACCAAATCGGGTGAAATTATGTCACAAGCTTGCATAGTTCTGCTAATTTGTTGGTTAAACACTGAGCATTCGTACATAAGTACTTTATCGTATTTATCATTGTTGAGAAAAACAACCCAAGAAATGCATCTACACCAACACACAATGTCTCGGAAACAAAATGCTCCAGTATGAAACCTCACTTCAAACTAACACTGCCTTTAAAAATGCAATACTTGTCATAAATCTACTCAAACGAGTATTTGGGAAATTTTAGACCAATATATTCCCAAGGATCATGAATGCATACTTGGGATCAGTCATGGAATACGATGTACAGTCATGGTCTCTGTGGTTCAAGAAGGACGTTGAATTTATGCCACGAATCTATCACCGCTCAACAAAACTAGTTCTCTGCATCCGAAACAAGCCTTATAAAGAAAGGATAGCTCAACTAAATCTGTTCGACTTTTCTTATCGACGAATCAGAGGAGAACCTATCTTTGTGTACAAGACATTCTATACCCGAACCACCTCCTACAGCATTTATTCCCGCTGAGGAATACGAGAAATTATCGGACCCATGAATGTGCTGGTGGTAACCCTTCCCGCTTGAACTGCAGGAGGTATTTTTATTCTGTCCGTGTCTGTTTTACTTGAAACAGTTTACCTTCTACCGCTGCTCACTCCATTAGCTTGCATCAATTTAAAACGAAATCAGACGAATTTTTATTGAATTATTCGTTTCCCGAAAACTCATATATACTGTTTATTCTGACTACTTATATTGTTTATACACTTACATTTCAATTTTGCCATCCTATGGTTGTTGTTAAGCTTGTTGCTTTTGAGACCATTAAAAATTTGAATTACCTTGAATTTCAATATAGGATCATGAAATGTAGATATTGGTCCGACTCACAATGAGTCGGAATGCTCAAATGTTTTGGAGCTATTTCATGTTATTCAGTGTGAACAGCATCACTGGGCGTTGATGTGTCGGCGCTATCCGTTTGCTTGCTTCCGGCTATTATCCTGGGCAAGCTCAACTTGACGTTTTGGGGCAAGTTTCTTCTAATAACTATCCAATTACGTTTGATACTATCGGTCGTTTCGCTTATCAAGATGGTTAGCTTTAAATAGCTAGGACCTTGTCCTTTATAGTTGGCAGACTGCGGTATCCTAAAAGCATCCACAAGTATGGCTTTTTTAATAACGATTGTTTCGGCAGAGTATTTCCACTGTTTGTGATCATGCTCAGACTTTTCTTGAGAAGGTGCGTCAGCAACATTTTCCGGAAGGCCTAGAAATACAATATTTCTCGGATTATTTTTTTCTCGAAATTTCTTCGACGACTTTCGCGCCCAACATGTTAGATCTGCATGGATACGACATGTATACTCTGAAAGGTAAGCATTTATGAAGGTAAGCATTTAAGAGTACGTTTTCCACGTCCTCCGCAGATTGCAGTGTTATTCGTAAGAGGCGAAAATCGTCTTTGTGAGGAGAATTCAGATGGCGGTTCAGCCGAAATATTGATGAGGGAGTAACTGCGGCCAGTCTCATCTGACTACAAAGTTTATACCACTCAACTAAGTCATGTTTTTGCTTAGCTTCGAACAGCGATTCCCGTGACTCGATCACGTTGGTTAATATAATACTAATGCTTAAACCCGCGAATTTTGGTTTATAATTTGAGTCAGTCTTATTAGAAATGGTTTTGCTTAGTCCTTTCTCGTGTCCGTTAAGTTGTTGAGTCACGGATCACTGCGAACACTTACTCGTTTTAATCACTATCAGGCCTTTTCGAGTATGATGGATTTTCTATCGGCTCTTTGGCAGTAACCTCTAAGTCGGGCAACGATGGTGCCCCAGTTGATTCAGATTTTATGTACTGGATTACAGTCCATTTAAACGCGTCTCAATTTCATACTCAGGGTATTCATCTCCGAAGATGTTACTGTTGGTTTGGCCTTGCAAACCTCGCAAATATAATAAACACTGGTACAAATATCTCCATTAATAATCGCTAACAAATCCTAGGTCAGCGACTTGTCGCATTTTGCATGCACTTTTAACAAACAATAGTAACACGTGACAGACCTCGCCTTAGGACTTATCGCCATTTTGGCAAACCGTACGCATGCAACCCAATGCGCTTTGTTTTCTTTTCGGGGTCATCCGGTCAGGGTTGTGAGCAGCACTGTTTAGTGGTGTGTGCACAAGCAGTAGTTCTGTCGAGCGATCGATGATGAATATCGTGAGCACGACAAAAAAGCGGTGTTCACGAATAAGAGCAAAATCAGAATTGAATCCGGCCATACGCTTCGGTAGTGGATCGCACAATGTTTGAAATATAACCAGTCGATGGCGAAGAATAAGCTCTTATCGATGACATTAATCGCTTCGAGGAATTGAAGAGTATTAGCAGTGTTGCACTTGTAGATCCAATATAGGAAAACCACGAGAAATCCGAAATCGCTAGTATTATCGAATACCGCTACGAGAGTGGTATATCCATAAAGCTGACTTTGAGGGGACTCCACCAAGCTATAATATATCCACGTACGTGTAAGTATAAGAACAGTATATGCTGATAATCAGGAGCTCAAAATAATGAAGACGTTCTGGAAGGCAATTTTGGTTGTGTATTTTGGGAAGTTTGACTTTTACTTGCAAAACATAACTGCCTGTTTTTAGATGCTTAACGAAGAGCACGTCAACATAATACAAAGAATGCTCTTGATCGTTCACTGGTGAGAAATAGTAAAAATTGCGGGCGGAGTGTTTACCATTGGATCCTACGAAATCCTGATGTGGTTGAATCGAGTGATATATTTTTGGATTGGAGGCGCAATTCGTCTCGATACAATATCTTTTGGGCAAACGCAATCCGACTAAAAGGACAAAATCATGTTTTACAGCTTGTCGCATTGGCTGGACGGTCTATGTGAAACAGCAACAGCTTTCCATCGAGCAAGCAACCGACACATTATAAACATAGCATGAATGGTAAAATCAACATATGCTGATTTGCTCTCTGAAGCAAAGCGACAGTACACTTTACAATGATAGCTTAACTGACGCTGGCCGAGTCACGGGTAGATAAACGAAACGGTTCAATTGTAAAGATCTGATCTATGGGGAAATCAAGATATCGACTTTGATTAATTTACACCTGCGGTGCAAAAACGTTCGGAATATAAATATGAGCGTTAGGCAATATGCAGGTGTATTGTTATATGCTTTTTCGTAAGTCGTCAAATTTTGTATACTTGATACTTGAATCAGATTGTATATTCAATCTGATACGATGTGGCGTCTAATAACCCCATGCGTGCGCACGTTAAATCTACATTAGCATCAACCGAATCAGGACAACAAAAGTTCGTAACGCGGATCAGTTAAGGAAATTTTTAAATCACCTAGGAAATTGCGAGGGAAATGTGTTTCGACTTTGTTTGACACCTAATACATTGTTGACGCAATTAACTGACTGAAACTCATTTTCTATGTGTAATACCTACGCTATGTTTTGTAGATTGTATTCATCACTCCACAATAATTACCTTGCATTACCATTTCTCACTTACCTTTCCTGCTTTTTAACCTTTACTTTAATAAACTAATTTTTAACCTACCTGGAAATGTCCATGATAAATCGTGAATGATTTTAACGATAGAAAAATATTGTCAATTATCGAGCTTTCATTTAATCAAACGAGCATCATTCGAAGCTAATTTAAGTCCCAGTTACCTATCCGATTTGATTATTTTAACAAACCAGTAGGTACTACTGAATTAACGTATTATTCTGCAACAAATTTCCATGCAACATTTTCAGTTTCTTCGAGATTTTCTTTGAAATGATTTCTAACAAATAATGTGAAATCATGGCTCGTACAACTGATTTAAAAATAAAATAAAAGTTAATTTTCAAAACTGGAAATGCATTATATTTCAGTAGTCACAAAACCTAGCCGAGGATTAAATGAATGTTTTCTCGGTCTTAAAACTACGAGACAAATTCTTAGGTGATTGCTTTTGATTTTTGACAAGTGGAGTCTGTGTTATTCAATCTGGTTCTCCATTGACTCTCACTTGAAAGAATAAATGGCTTTTGTTCTGCTTTGAATAGCAACGGACGTGCAGCTTTCTCGCGATTCGGGCGTGCCTCTTTTGACAATCAACTCCCTTAGGGGAGAAGTGGAGTGAAATCTGTTTGGAAATAAATGTTGCCCCTTTGCGTTTCGCTAACCAATGACATCTTGAGTGAAACGGTTGACTTTATAGAGCTCGTTTGTGAAAAAAGCCATCATTTAAATTAATTCCGTGTAGTTTCGCAGCAAACTGTTTGATGTGATTCAGTTTGCATTTTATTAAATGAAACATGTTAGAAATTACAGGTTATTCTATGCATTTCGTGAAAACAATATTTTGGTGAATATGTCTCGTATCTAAGTCGTATGAAACTTTAAATTGGGTGTTAATAATGTAGAAAGAATAATACGTTGCGTCAAAATTGGAATATAGATCATACGATTAAACGCGCTTTACATCATATGAAACAAAAATTCTAGGTAATACAAGAATTTTGACTCGTTATCCTGTATAGGAATTGAAAAATTATTGTGTAGCGAAATGATTAGCTAATATTTTACTTTTATGGTCTTGAGAAGTAAACATATTTTCGAAAAAGTATCTGATTTTCAATGCAGAAGGCTTTGAATTGTTTCCGCTTTGTAAGCAAACAACGTATTCCACACAGAAAAAATGAAAAGAATATAAAAATGCTAGTTTGCATGCATTTCCATCACTCACACCCCACGACCGGTTTTGTGTTGTTTGCACTCATCAGGTATGAACATGACGATTAGGATCCGCATGACAAATTTCCTTCTCTTTCACGGACCTATCCTCATCCCGGAAATATCATGCTGTTGTCATCTTATTCGAGTAAACACCATAGAGCACAAATATCAGATTTGATTATTTATCTTTGAGATAATAATTGTGTATTTCGGACAGGAATTCTCTCAATGAATACTTGATTAGCTTTGAAACATCGATGTGTTCTTCATTTCAAACTTTTTGTGCAAGCAAACGTTATTTTCTATCTGTTTTTCAATTTATTTATTTTTAATTTCTAATGTGTGCTTAAGCCAGTTGATGGTTATAAATACTACAGAACCACTAGAAATGCATTAGGAATATAAGCAAAATTTGATTATTCCTATCATCCATTTTTCAGTTTAGCTAAACAGGAATACACTTATGTAAAATAGAAGTGATAAAATACACTGCTTTTTTAACGTTAAAGTACTTTGGCATATTCATACGGGTGATGAGTCGAAAATCTTGTCAGCTTTGCTGTTTATCTAGGGATTCTGTCGTTGAACATCTCTGTTCGTAATATGGCTAGTTGAACTGAGAAATATGTAAGTTCCATCCGTTAATTTTATCGACATAAAATGAATATCTTTTGAGTCTTGCGGATTTAGCTTCGCACTATATATTGTAATAGATTGACGAATATTTTGGAAAATTTAAAATGACAATCCAATCTAAAGAACTATATGTTTCCTTCTATCCTAAGCCAAAATTTCCGTTTTCTAAATGTCATTTAAGTTGAACTCATGCCCTTTATCATCGCATAATAAGTTCGCTTTTGTGTACAATACTACCTAAAACTTTGTTTTTGACTTTAGAAACCGCTCTGCTTACTTTTACACATACAACACTTTGTTGCCATTATTCGATCCAACGAACGTGCTGTTGAATCCCAAATGGGATTAAGAACACCATCAAGTTTAGTTTCGAATTAATAACTCGTGCTTAATCTTGTTTTGAAGTGTATCACTGTTACGAACGTGCCATCATTGTGACAAGTACTATAACAAAGTTGCAAGCAAGTGAATCTGTTTTCAACAAAGTGCGCAGTATCAAAATTCCTTAAATTCCGAAATGAATCGAAAAAGCGGCAATTCTATTGAATCAAGTTACTCAAGCACAACCACTTTTTTGAAAACGTATTATTGATTTGTAAAAAAATAGAACACACCGTATGCATAAGCTCTGGTAACTCCCGTGGTATATTTTAATCTTCAGCAGTATACTGTAACCGGAATCTCGGTGTAGCCTAGCACTAAACTTTTCTACTGGCATTTTGTGACAAGGTAGTAAAATAATCTAAAATGTATACAAGATATTTGGTTACATTTTCTATTTTCAAGTTTATAACTAATATGTTGTCAAATTTTACTGAATGTACATTGTGCCATAAATCTCCCCATATAAGACCTGTTTTACTCATCTTGGGAGGATAATAAAGGGAGCATAAATAAAGCTTGTGACTAAACTATGTATTTTTACACAAGACAACTTCAAAGTTCTCCCATTTGATACTGAGGAAGTTTGAATACATATTTTCAAATCATCCCAATTTCGCATTAATTAAGAATTCTAATGAAGTATTCAATAGATTGCGGCTGAATTACTTAGCCAGTGCTTGTCTCGTTGAACATCTCTTTTCGTAATATGGCTACTTGAACTCATCGCTCTTGTCTAACGAATCTTCTCATAGTGTTAGACGACTGGACGAAGGAGTTCGATAGAAGATCTTGCATTCACGTCTGTTACTTAGACATCTCTAAAGCTGTTGACAGAGTCAATCACCATTTGCTTCTTCAAAAAAGGATACGTTTAGGAATATGTGAACCACTCCTCTCATGGTTGTGCGACTACCTGTCAGATCGCCACGCCCCAGTTAAAGTAAACGCAGCGCTATCCCAAATGTTTAAAACCAGCAGCGGAGTCCCGTAAGGATCCATGCTAGGCACGCTCCTCTTTCTATTATACATAAACGATTTACCCCCTCTCATATCATCCAAAATGATCCTGTTTGCGGATGATATGAAAATTTGGACGCAAATCAGTTCTGCAGATGATTTTGAGAAACTAAAATGGATTTTGACAACGTGTCGAATTGGGCGGCCATGAATGATATGACATTTAAAATGAAGAAAAGTATGATGCTCCACATTGGCAAGAATTTTCCGTGATCGGGAACAGAAAACTTGAAATAAAGCTCTTTGAAGAACGATCTTGGAGTATGGATTAGTGGAATCCTGAAGAGCATGGTTCACTGCCAAAATATGCATCGGCAGGACAACTGATTGTTGGGTATCGTGTAAAGAATATTTGGAAGATTCTCACTGGTAACGTCGCCAAGTATAATGAACGTCTACCTCGGCACTACGATGGATTATGCGTTAGAGGTCTGGGCATCTTGGCTGCGAAAAGATATTGCTCTTTTTCATACACTCTATCACAGAGTAAAAAAATTAGTGGTGGGTCTTTGCAATGCTCCGTACATCGAAAGATTGTGATTTCTAGGTCTCTGTGACTTTAACCAAAGGACGATACGACGCGATATTATTCTGACCTATAGAATTGTGTCTACCAAAGGACATCCACTAAAACACTTGCTTGTTGTGTGTGATGAGAATTTAAAAGGCGGATATACATTATCCCTTTACGTTCCAAGTTCCCGTATTGATTATCAGCGTCATTTTTTTCTTTGGAATTCCTAACCCAAACACGTGGTGGACTCTCCTTGCTTGACGATGCTTAAAGCGGAATCGGAATTACACATGCAAAAGAACATCATTCGTTTTACCAAATTCGCCTCGTTTGGAATTATTAAGTGAAATGACTGTCAATGAATATATGGTTTGGAGAGAACTTTGTCAACTAAACGAAAAGAAATCCCCCGGGCGCAGACAAAATTACCCGCGCTATACTTCGCAGGTGTCGAATTGCTTTGACTGCTCCTCTCACACACTTATTCAATCTCAGCCTACATGAAGGAAAATTACCACCGCATTGGAAAGCCGGAATGATAACTTCTATCTATAAAGTGGTAGACGGTCAGACACAGCAAACTATGGATCACAAACGCTCTTTCCAGGGAACTTTAAGTTAATGGAACGCATTGTGACTGCGCGCATGAGAGAACATTTTGAAAACCAAATTATTTTGACTGCAGCACAACACGGTTGTCGAAGAAATCGTTGCTTTTATCTAACGTTCTTACAACGTTCGAGGATTGGACAAAGGCAATAGATGAAGGTGAGGCTGTACATGCTCGGTACGTCGACATTTCCAAAGCTTTCGATAGAGTCAACTATGAAATTTTAATAAAAAAAGCTCGAAGCTTATGAAATAGCGGGAATGTTGCTAAATTTGATGAGAGACTATCTTACAGATAGATACGTCCAAGTTCGCGTTGGCAGCACCTTCTCAGGAAAAATAGACGTCAAAATTAGAGTTCGGCAAGGCTCGGTGCTTGGACCTCTTCTAATCTTGGTGTACATGAACGATATAGTAGAGGATAATTATTATTATTATTATTATTATTTCACACAAGTCTTTACAGACGGTGTGCCAACAAGTATACCATGAAGAAGGTACATGATGAGAGAAAAGAAGAAAAAAGAGGGTGATTTTTTTTGTCTGTCTGTTTACACATGCCGCTTTTGATCTTTTTTTGTCTTTTTGGAATAAGGGAGGGGGGAGGGTCATTGATAAACGGGAACACAAGCACGGCAGGATTCTCGCCACTGGTTCCTTTCTTGTGCCATCACACTGAGTGTTGTCAGCCACATGTCTTCACGGTCCTTCGGGCCCCACCCGGGTAAGCGCGATGTTCCCACGATGGCTAGTGGGGCTGTTAGACGTTTGAGGGTCTTCCGCCAGGTATTCCTTTGTCCGCCACGGCGACGTTTCCATCTGGTCCGGCGAGAGCAAAAAGAGCTAGGCGAGGAAGGCGTCGCTCATCCATACGGAGAACGTGCCCCAGCCATCTCAGCTGGCACATGGATATATGATCGGAGAGTGGCACAGAGCGATCACCGAGGACTGCCCTCCTGACGTCATCATTTTTGACTTTCTGTTGCCAGCTTAAACGAGCTATACTCCGCAGGCAGCGATGATCAAACGTCGATAATCGTTGACTATCAGCTTGTCGCAGCGTCCACGTCTCGCAGCCATACAGTAGAACTGCTCGTACGGTGGCCTGGTACACTCTGCCCTTCAAGCGTAATCCAACATCGCGTCGGCGCCACAGATACCGTAGCCCAGCGAAAGCATGGCGTGCTCTTGCAATCCGTGCTGTGATTTCAGCTTCGATATCGCCCGCAGTTGTGATGCAGCTCCCTAGGTAGGTGAATCTGTCAGTCACTTCCAGTTTATGGTTTTCGATCGTCAAATCAAGTGTTGGGTCTGTCCAATCCTGTAGGAACACTTTGCATTTTGACGGAGAGAAGTGTAATCCATACAGCGACAACTGATCAACGAGTAGATCCAAAGCGCTTTGTATGGCGCAAGCATTCTCTCCGAGGAGAGCAATGTCGTCAGCATAGTCCAGATCCATAACTCGTCGACCGGGGAGCAGGTCGATCCCACAATTCGGTAGCTGGGCTGTTGCTGCCTGCATGACATCGTCAATCGCAAAGTTAAATAGGAATGGGGAGATCGGACATCCTTGACGAACCCCGCTGGAGATGGTAAACTGCTTGGATAAGTCACCATAGGCTTTGACTCTGCCGGTGGTGTGGCAGTACAGCTTCTTGAGCAGGATTACGTACTTCGGTGGACACCATGGCGAATGAGACAGTCCCAGAGGGCGTTTCTGTCAATGGAATCGAAGGCTGCTCGTATGTCAAGGAAGACGATGATTGTTGGACGTGCGTATTGGTAACGTTGCTCCAAAATTTGGCGGAGCGTGAAGATTTGGTCCACACATCCGCGTCCTCCTCTAAAACCAGCCTGTTCTTCTCGATACTCTGCTTCTCGGTAGCTGTTAAGCCTGGTCAGGATGATTGATGCGAACAGTTTAGAGACCACCGGTATGAGACTGATACCCCTGTGATTACCGCACTCTTTCCTCGACCCTTTCTTGCATACTGGGACGATGGCTGACGGTCCCCACGCGCTGGGTATGGTTTCCTCGTTCCAGATCTTTCCGAAGAGCACTGACAGTTCACTGCACAAAACGTCGACACCTTCAACAAATAGTTCGGCTGGTAGCTCGTCTAAACCAGGGGCTTTGCGTCGTTTAAGCTTCATTATGTGTGAGCGAATTTCGGCCTCTGTAGGTGGTTCCTGTGGGGCCGGCCACTGAGTGGTGGAGCCACTAGGCTGATCAACAGAGAGTGGTCGCGGCTGATTGAATTGGCGCTAGAGGATATTGGATGTAACTTGATACTGTTTGCCGATGATATTAAAATATGGGAACGTGTCAGGTCAGTGATTTGTGCACCTTATTTCGTTGTTCCCAGTCAAATGAGTTACCATTTAACCCTGCGAAATGTAAAATGCTGCGGCTTGAAAAATCTCTGCACCACACGTATCAGCTTAGCACGCGAAATTTCGTCTGGACCACCGCAGAAATATATCTCGTTATCTGGGTGTCGTTTAACTTAAAGCCTCGACATCATTACGTGACAGTGTACAACAAAGCCTGCCGTTTCTTGAATCTTCTAAAAATGATATTCTGGATTTTCACGCCAGAAACTTTACCCGGATAATTAAAACCTATGTACGTCTTGTTATGGAATATTCCATCGAACATTGGGCAACATGGCTGAGGAAGGATATAGAAATACTCGACAGGATTTATCATCGTGCGACAGAGTTGGTGCCCTGTTACAGAAATTTGCCTTTCAAAGAGCAAATGTTAAAACTAAATCTACATGATTTTACCCAACGATCAATACGGAGTGACCTGTTGTCATTCAAAATTTTGCATCCCCTTGAACACTTGCTAAAGCCCAACACGAAAACATCCGAAGGTTTCAAGCATTCCGCATTCTCGATTGGATATTCGTCGAAATATTTTCTTGGTAAGAATTTGTTTCACTTGGAACTTTTTGCCTGAAGAAATCGCCCGATTGGAATCTGTTGCGGTTTTCGCTTCCAAAGTGGATGAGTATATGACGAACCATGCGGTATGTGACTGTCCCTATTGATTTTTGAGGGATTTTGTAATTTTACTCCATATACCTGTCGTCCAATGGTTATTGTTAATCTTACTGCTTTTTCTACCATAAAACATTCTGAGTTCTGACATCGAAGGTGATTTTTCCCTTTGCATTCTTGTCAAAAGACAGTTCATTTCAAACAATTATAATTACATTTATCTCATTGACGTGACATGTACCTTATCTGCGAATATGTTTATACAAAATTTGCAAAAAATTGTATTATTCCATGCAAAAAATTGTATTATTCCATCAACATTTGTATTAGGCTGAA
>JACCGJ010015998.1:0-17732 GCA_013407085.1 Atriophallophorus winterbourni
CCGGAATAACATATAAAGATAGAATATTTTTTAAGTCATTTAAATGATAAGTTTAAGCTAGATTGAAGAGAATGATGTTCGTGGAACGCGTTTCTCACTGGCAAACATCAATGCATATAGTTTTTCAATTTATTGGCTTGAATCAATAAATCATGATCAATAGAGAAATTATTTCTCATCAAAATAATAATGGTTTTTAATAGTCGTACACCGTTCGTCATGTTGTTACTCCAGATGTCGACTTCAGAGTTTATATTCTATTTTTCTCAAATGGATCGAGAATATGAAAAAACAGCTGTACAGTTATATAGTGCTATTTCCAGTTTGATGATTTTTTAATTTAAACACGGAAAGAGATTGAAGTTTTTGGTTACATCTTATAAAGTGATGATGTTCAATAAATTTTAGATATTACAAAAAGTATTTCACTTGCAGTTTGATTACTATTGGTATATAGCGTACTAAAAACGACGAGTTTAGAAAATAAATTGAAAACACGTTCCATATTCAAGCATTTATTTATTTAACCATTTCGTCATCTTGAATTTTACAATTTAGAAGCGCCTATAACGACGGCACCTAAGGTTAAAAAGATCATAGGAATTCCTTCTTGTAGTGATTACGCCATAGTTACAGACAATATTCCAAGCGAGACCTAAGCAGTGCCCTACAGTGTAGCAGGAATACCCTAGTTTTTCTGTTCACGAGTATTGATTATGCATGTAGAATTGCCTTGCGTGCGAGCTGAGCCGTGGTGGCACATTGGGCCTCGCAGTTGAAGTCAGTACTAACTTGTTATCCAAAGTCCTCAATAAATTGCACAGTGTTAACGTTGTGTTAATTACCTGACACATTCAAAGCATATTTACAAATGCTGGCAAAAGTTGGGTCTTATTGAACTTTATTATGTAATCCCAGTGGTTTGATCAGTTGATCACCCACACAAGATCATGCATCAGCGCATCTACATCCGTTGATTAGATTAAATTCACGTCATCCGTGAAAATAGAGCGGTAACACTAGAGGGCAGACTATCATTCATGAATGAAAATCAAGAATTAAAGATGCCCCACTACATATCTCACCTTCTGGCAACGTCGGATTGGTTAGACAACATGTATCTTACTGGAACTCCAAATGTCCTTTATGTAAAGAATGCTTTTCAGAAAAAAGTAAACTATCCCGCATATATTTTGCTGCTAGTTCGAACTCTAGTTGCCGGTGATTCACGGAATCCAAAGTGTCTCGCTAAAATATAGGTAGAGTGCTTAGAGTGGCTTCCGTTCGTCCAGCAATAAATATTATTTATAATGTATTTATTGATTCTATTGGCAGTATTCGGCAGAATATGAAGCTTAGACAGGCGGGATAAAAAACCCTAGTAATCCATGTTAATTTACACTTAGTAGAGAATGCAGACAAAAATGCTGTCCGGTATTGTTACACAACAAGTTTTCTAATACTCTCGAGAACATGCAGTCAGTCTCAGAGGTCTGTAGTTAATAGGAGTAGACCTGCAACCACCCTTATTTATTTGTAATATTATTGCTTTTTTCCACACAATAGAAACAAATCTTGGGTGCAAAGTTTTAGTTAAGAGATTTCAGAACGGTTTGGTCAGCAATAAAGCGATATTTTTCAACATATTAGAGTGGATACCATTCGCCGTCTCAGCTTTTTTGACACGAACGTGGCTAAGTTCATCATACACCAGAGCCTCATTCAAAAACAAATCATCGCCAGAAGGTAGAATGCAAAGCAGTCCAGACTGTGCATTCAAATAATTATCGCACTTTTAAACGCTACTGAAAAATCTTGAAAAGGCAGTCAGATTATAAAAGTCGGTTTCAGCTACATTTTGTTCTCCAGTTGCAACCCTGCAGTATGTTACATTGGTTCGCATTTCGACTAAGTGTAGTTATGTATTCCTTTGTCACTATTTTGGCATCCAAAGCTAAAGATAATTTAAAATTCTGCTTGAGCGAACGCTGCAACTTAACACAAGCGTTCCGAGCGGTTTTGTAGGCACATGCAGCAGAATTAAGGGAAAGATTGTATAGTCGCCGTAGTCGATCCCCTTCCTGATGAGACATACGAACTTGATTAATCCAGCTGGGCGACATTTGGAGCAATCTTACGTACTGCAGCATAGCGTTCTTTTGTGGTGACATGTTAAGAAATTTACAGACTTTACCTCATTTTTGATTCACATTACACTCATAACTGAAGGGATTGTTTAGTAGTGTGTTGTAGTAACATCAGTCTACAAACTTTCGCCAAGGAAAATCAAGAGGATTGTCAAAACAAATTACCACTGTGAGAATTATCATTATGTGATAGTATGTGCCAAGAAGTAGTAGGTATATTTGAAACCTTACGACTTCGAGTTCTGATGAATTCCTTTTTTAACATCAACTTCAAATGCTCAGCCACATACATGACTTCCCGTTTTACACTGATCATAAACTTGTTGCGGGTCGAATCGGAAATAATTGGTCCAAAAACCAGCCAGCCAAGTGTGGTTTGATAAGCAAAGGGTTCGTTACATTGGTCTAATCTCTGCTCCATCACCCAGTGTGCATCCGGTACGTCTGCTCCAATAAGCAGGCCAACAGTTTTATCAGGAATTTGAAGTACGTCGAGGTCTATTAAATGATCCCATAGCATGATCTCTAAAGCAGATGAACAACTTTTGTTTCTAGGTAACTCCGGCATATAGAATGCACGATTTTTGAGCACGGTAGGCTCTTGGCAACCGAATGGCCCTAAAGACAATTCCGTCGTATCCAGTCTAGATGAAATATGGAATTTAATGTTCGAACATGCAAGTATTCTTTTACATGTTGAATTCCCAACTTTAGTAGAACACTGTTTTTCACCAGGGATACATCAGAACCATTGTCTATCATAGCGTAATTATCTACTGCGTCATGTGTTCCTAATATGTTAATAGGAAATGTGCGTAGACGGACACGTTCGAAACTAGTATTTAGACTGCTACGTTTCAGTGAATTTCCAAAAGATTCTTTTTCCTTGTATTGTGGTGCACTCATCCCCATCCCTTACTCGCCGCTACCGGTTTCTGGCTCTATGCCTTGTTTATATGAAAGAAGTGACTTCCTTCTATTACAGTCAGAAACAGAACACAAGCCTTTCTTTCGACAATCCGTAGCACGATGACCCTTCAGAAGCGTGATGTTTCTTGGCAGCCTTTCACCGAATGGTTACATCATGATATCTGAACATGTCGCACTTTTCCGAATTGTGTTCACCACCACAAACATAGCGATTAATGGCTATCTTCCAGTAAACCTAGTCCAATTGATTCACCTTTTTATGAATACACGCAAATTTTCTTTTTGTCTTGTCCGTTAACTTTACATTGTATTAGATGCGATTTGACCGAAACGACTACAACTCATTCGTTCTTTGTTGCAAATCGTGGAAATTTGTCTGGCAATTGTGTTGGTGGATCACATCAACTAATCTCGCCCACCGATCCTGTAATCCGAGTGGCAGCTAACAGACGACAAATTAAGTGTCGTCAACGAATATTGGTCGGCTTCACAAATCATCTGAGATATAGCAGTCTCACATTTCTTCATGTCTATCGAGATTTGGGTCAGAGAAATCCCGTTTGACTTTGCATGTCCCATGGATGAAATTAATCGGTTAATTATTGACCGGGCGTTAACATGAGGCTGTTTGTAGAGATCATTTAATAACTCTCGCGCCCTTTGTAGACAGTTTCGGGCAACAACATATTACATTCATCGATAGCATCTCGCAATTGGCCTTGACAATAGTGTAACAAATACAGCTCACGTTGTCCGTCGTCAAAGGCATTACAATCGATAAAGTATTCCGATTGCCGTATAAATGTCCGATAATAGCATGGATTGCCGTCAAAATGGAGTAATTCAACTCCTGCATCACAGGTGTTACGCGATCAATATATACACTTGAAACTGTGCATCCTTTATGAAGTTTAACTGATCCGAGATATTTTTTGATGGTCTTCGCAGGTTTGCTATATCCAGCAATCTGGCCAGAATCCTCCGACTCAGACAGTTCAAGTGTAAGTCGTGCTAATCCAATAGCATTCGCAGCCTTCAACACTTCAAACTTCAGCTCTTGACACCTCTGTTCTTCAGCTAATTGTGCTAACAGAAATTGTGCGTGGGAACTAACTATCGAACCAGAGCATGATAGGTTATCGACCAATGATAAGCTACAGACTTGTCAGTATGAAAGAATCTTTTGGTCATGTTCAGTCTTTTTTCTTTGACGATTTCTTCTTTATCTTCCTCATATGTTTGAAGGAAACTAATTGAATACTGTAACCGACAAACGGTCCGTTGAAAATCGAGTCCAGAGTCAAAGAATGCAGTTTAAGCTCACTAAGAGATTGACAAGACGATACGTGAGAATCGTACGGTTTTATTAAGCGACATTATTATACAATAAAAATAGCAAACCTCAATCAGTTTGCTTTGCATTGAATCAAATAAACACAAATGTTCAAAAGTTACAATGACATCAAGGGATCGCAAATTCAAAGAGCGCGTGGAAGGCTAAAAATGTTAACGCAAACACAGGTTCGGAATCAAATAAACTCAAGTAGGTCAGTAAAACAAAAATGTTATATGTATACAAAAATACCAGTAGATTTGAACAATCAAATGTCAAAAAAATAAATTCAAATGTTCATCTTCAAGCTTTCAAGCTATCCTCAGTATTGTCTACTCCATCAGTATCTATCAAATTAGGCATATATAGTGACGCTTTTGTGCGCGACGAATGTATGCGAATAGTCGTTTTGGTGCACAAGTAGACTCGTCAACCAATCGCTGCTCGTGCAACATAAGCTTTCTGCGTTTTAATGACGTGCAAACGTTCCTAGCTTGCGATAATTGTCTTAGTCAATGGCGTTTTTTCGGCTTACGAATATCTGCCAGAGCTTTTGACGTTGCCGCAAAAGTTTTCGAAGCTCCTTGTCAAACCAAAGGGGATCTTTTGCCTCACTACAACGTGTGGACAACGAACTAGCCACCTTAATTACTGTCAAGATATTATTACGGATCGCCAGCCAACAATCTTCAACATCAGCTGCTTGATCGAATTACCAATCGAGCGATGAATCGACATCCCGTAACCTACCCGCGTGTGCCTCTGAAAAATTAATTATGGAAATTAGATCTGGTACCCAGCCAGCGTTGCTTTTCCAAACAAATTTAAGGTGGCATGATCACTACAGCTTAATGGAGCTTCAGTCAGAAGCTGAGTAATATCGTACTTCGTTGGAGTGAATAAGAAGTCCAAAATCGAATATCGCCCAGTATATCTTACTCCGGTTGGATAGGAAACATGCTAAACGAGGCCCACATCAGCCACAGCTTCCAATAAGTCCTGCTCGAATGACCCAGAAAAATCCTCTAGCGAAGTTCAATCAATACTAGGAGCATTGAAATCGCCAATCATCAAGCAGTTTTAGGATCTACTATACTGACATATCCGTGATATGAGTGTATCTGCGTGAGTATTGGAAGAACGATAAGCGACATCTATTGTGGCAAATGAAGCTGCAGTCCTTATACGGCACCATAAACTCTCACCCATACCGGCAGTCTGCTGGAAGCGAGCAAACACTGCGACGGAAATATGTTGTTGGAAGTATAAGACAACCCGACCACCAATTCTAGTGTCTGTTCGATCAGAGCGAAAGAGTGTATATCCAGGTAGGGCCAGCTCGGCATCATCCTGCTCAGGTAAGAGCCAGGTTTCCGTCACCGCAATGATCGCAGGAGGTTCCTGTCTAATCCGATAAAAGAGTTCATCCAGTTAGTTTCTCAAGCTCCTCGCATTAAAATATATCACTTTTAAAGATCCAGATCCTTCTGAATGCCTATCGTCAGATGCTCCCAACGAACTTTTGGCCTCATCATGGCAACCCGAAAATGCACAATGCGCAAGTTATTTCCACTAGCGGCTCTGTGCTCGCTAATCTCCTGAGTAGCTTTTAGCATTTTCAAACGATCTTCCGGAAAGAGATCACACAGGAGGCGAAGTTCACTACCCTTTAACCTGTAACCCCTCTTTAGCAGTAAGGTCACTTGCTCAGCGGAGTCTAGCACAATTTTTAACTGTCTGGGGCAATCACCTAGCTCTGGTCTGCAACCTAGACGAAACGCTGTACGTGTCGTTACACCCTTTTCAACTTCGTCGAAAATGGGGTCAAGAGCAGAGTTTAAGAAATCGCGTCCCTGTTTAACCCTGTCTATCGCCAAAGCACCTGTTTGCTCCGCGCATTCTGAAGAATAATGCAACATTTCCCACTCTCATCAGTGATAAAGCTCTGGTCTTTATTCTTGGTTGTTTTATCTAGCTGTGGTAGTTCCTGGACCACTTTGGGCTTATGAACGTTCGTTGTACTGGCATAACTAAATCCATCTTTTGAACCGAGTACAAGCGAGGAAGCAACTTCCGCAAAAGTGCGTACCTCTTCAGATTGCACGCAAACTTGCTGTACCCAAGAGGCGTGGTGCTTATCCTCCTTCGAGAGTGAGCCACTATTTACAAAACTTTTGCGCTGAGACTGGATTTTGACGTGGTGCAGCGGCTTGCGTGCCTCGATGATCCATTGAGCTATACTGAGTGATGTTTCGGTGGCATCGTCAGAGTTACTCATACCAGGCTGGTCAATGGTAAGAGGCCAGACAAACACAGTCTCATTGTTCCTCGTGGACATTGTGTACTAGAAAAGGCGTATGAATCCGCAAGGATCACTGGCTCGACTGGTTTGGAATGACGTCGAGAGTCCCTGTTTGGTCTCTACCTCACGAATGACTTGTGAACTGTATCTAAAGTATCCGGCCCCGATAGGTGCGATTCTTAATCTCGCTCCGCTGCCTTGCGGGTCAGGCTTTCGGGCCAAAGGCTCGAGATGAGAGTCCTCAAGATCAACTTCTCTACTTCGGCCTGTGCAACCGGGTAGTATCACTCCCACACCCAAACAATGACAATTACATTCCTAGACATTCTCAACTCTATGTGTTTAATTGCTCCTGCCACCTGCACGACTCATGCCGTCAAGACAGCCGTCGATTTCTGCAACTCTTCTTCGCCCGCGGATTTCATTCAGGTTAGCTTCGTTTAACGTTCGGACCTTGCTACAACCGGGACAACAGGCCGGCCTTGCACCAACGCTCGAGACGTTAGGCATTGATATCTGCTGCTTGTCGGAAACCCGTCTTCGTGACACAAAGGAAGTCTGTTAGTTGGTTTCACCAGCTGACCCAGACAGCAGATTCCACCTGCGCCTCTCCAGTGACCCGGATGATTCCTCTGCCGGATTGGCTGGCGTCGGTATCGCGCTCAGCTCCCGTGCTGAGCAGTCACTCTCAGAGTGGATTCCCGTTGACAACAGACTGTGCGGTGCACGATTTCGTGGCCACTGTCGGGTGAACAGGCGGTGCGAAACGCGGAGGGATTTGTTTATGATTTGTGCCTACGCTCCAACGGACTGTAGTGCGGATCTCAGTAAGGACAACTTCTATGAGAAGTTGCATAATTTGTTCCTCAAGGCACGCAGGACAGATGTCGTAATCATGGCAGGAGATCTCAACGCTCGCGTTGGTCGCCTGTCTGAATACGAGCGCCACATTGGAGGTCAGTATGGGCTGGATGGCGAGCGTTCAGATAACGGAGAACGATTGCTCATATTCTGTGGCGATCGCCGCCTTTGTCTCTTCAGTACGACATTTCGGCGTTCTTAGCGTTGAATGTTTACATGGCGCTCACCATCACAGCACATCTGGTCTCAAATTGACCACATTGCTATTAGCTACAGGTGGCGTTGTAGCATCAATGATTTCCGTTCATACTGGACCACCAGTGTGGACTCGGACCACGCGCTAGTCTGTGCGACAGTCAACTTCCAATTTGGGGGTAAGGCACGTGCACGACGAACTCATGTGGACACCGCCTCTTTGATGCTCCCCGCTGTCATAACCAAGTTCAATCACGCATTGACCGGAGAGCTCGCAGAAGCACCCCTGTCTGGTGTGGAGCCCCACTGGAAATCGTTTGGATAGCACTGTTCTGCGCTACTTCTGAAAGCTGTCAACCAACCCGCGCTTCGCCACGCTCTTGGATCTCGGCCCAGTCTCTTGCTTTAATCGATCACCGTCAAACTTTACCCACCGGCACTGAACACAATCGTGCCCGGACAGAATTCAATACCCGCTTAAAGGCAAGCGAGTTCTGGTGGACGCAACGTGCTTGTGAGATGGAGGTTGCAGCCGCATCGCGCAATACTCGCAAAATTTTTCAGTTCATTAGAGCTACTGGTTCGAAACTGAATACAGTAAGCGAGACTATTTGCAAAACCGACGGCTCGCCGATCACCAATCTTAGTAGACGCTTGGAACGATGGGCTGAGCACTTTAGTGCTCAGTTTCGCCAGCCACATCCTCCGACCTCGCTGCCTGAGACACCGATTTGCACTTCTTGGCCCGTGTCCTTAGCCGCTCCTGATCTTTAGTAGGTGAGAGAGGTAATTCGAGCACTGAAGCGCCACAAGTCACCCGGCCATGACGATCTCCACCCAATTTTGTTTAAGGAGGGAGATGATATTGTGGCAGCGGAGATACGTGATTTGTTTACCAATGTATGGGCTGAGAAGCGGGTCCCGGCGTCATGGGGTGAATCGATGGTTATTCCAATCTTTAAGAAGGGCGCACGGAATCTGTGTTCCAATCATCGTGGAATATCCCTGAATCCTGTCGCGTCTAAACTCCTGGTTTCCATCCTTTTTCGTCGGCTATCGTCTAATCGGGAGTTACGTTGCCGTGAGGAACAGGCTGCATTCCGCCCGGGGCGAGGATGCGTGGATCAGGTTTTTGTCCTGCGACAGTTATTAGAGCACAGACACCTGTACCGGCGACCAACCATAGTAGCTTTTCTGGACATCCGGGCCGCGTTCGACTCGGTGGACTGAACTATTCTTTTGAACTGCTTGCTTAGGAGTGGCATCCCTCCTAAGTATGTCGGCATCTTGAAGGAGCTCTATTCTCATTCTTCAGGGAGGGTCAGGGTCTACGGCAGCCTATCGCCGGCGTTCCTTACAACCAGTGGCGTGCGCCAGGGCTGTCCGCCGTCCCGATTCTTGTTCAACTTTGTGATGTCCTCCAGAATGCTCTCCGTAGCTTCGCTGAGGGTGGGATTAAGCTAATTCCAGGTAACTGGGTCACTGACCTCGATTATGCCGATAACATTCCTTTGCTTGGTGATGATCCGGTGTTCGTACATAATGCCCTGAACCAGCTAGCATTGGAGGCGTCTAGGTACGGTTTGCACTTAGCTCCAACTAAGTGTAGGTTCTTTTTTAAGATTGGGAAGGGTTGCAGCCCACTCTTAAGGTCGATGACCTCAGTCTAGACTGTGTGGAACAGTTCACCTGTCTTGGCAGCTGCATCACGGCGAGAGGAGGGCTGGAAAGTGAGATCGGCTCTCGCATTGCGAGAGCTCGCTTCGCGTTCACCAGTCTAGGTCATCTCTAGAAGCGGTCTGACGTGAGTTTGAGACTCAAAGGGAGAGTTTACCTGACCTCAGTCGGCTCGGTCTCGCTTTACGGGTGCGAGAGCTTGGCAGTACGCGCAGAGGAGCTCTGGCGCTTGGAGGTGTTTGAACATCGACGTTTACGGAGGCTTGCACGAGTGTGGTGGCAACGCCGCACTAGCAACTTTGAGTTGAGGCACCGTGTTCTAGGTGTGGACAGCCTGATGCTACGAGACCTAATCGACCGTTCCCGTCTCCGCTTGCTAGGGCATGTCTTGAGAATAAAGACAGAGCGCCTTACCCTATCCACTCGCTGCGTGTTCGTTGCCCTGGACTGGCGGCGGTGTTCATGATGGACAAACGCGACCTGAAGAAGCCTTAAAACGCTGTGACGTCGGGTTTAGCTCGGTCGGACGAAGCGGCGTCCCTGGTGAGGTCCAAGGGAGAGGAGTGTCGGTGGCTTGACACCGCTGTTGACGATGGCTGAAAACCCGCAACATTGAGAGAGTGCGTTCTAATTTGTGTCCCCACTCAAATTTGTGAAACATTTTGAAAAAAATCGAAAAATCGACATGTGGAAAAATGGACAGAAAATTTCCCCATATTGTACCTTTTTTCTTTCTTTTTCTCGTGCATTGCTGAGTGGCACGTTTCATTTTTAAATGATTGTGTAAAAATATATATATCCCCCAGAATTACTTTCAGGGGTCTTACTAGAAGCCGTGTCAAATTGGAGCTGAGTATCTGCGAGCCTAAAACGTGTCGGTACATTCGGGTTCATTTCACCACATCAAATATGCATCCATTTTAAACATATTTTACATTGAACAGCTCAGCGTTATTGGGGACCTGTTTGGTCTCAAATTGACCACATTGCTATTAGCTACAGGTGGCGTTGTAGCATCAATGATTTCCGTTCATACTGGACCACCAGTGTGGACTCGGACCACGCGCTAGTCTGTGCGACAGTCAACTTCCAATTTGGGGGTAAGGCACGTGCACGACGAACTCATGTGGACACCGCCTCTTTGATGCTCCCCGCTGTCATAACCAAGTTCAATCACGCATTGACCGGAGAGCTCGCAGAAGCACCCCTGTCTGATGCGGAGCCCCACTGGAAATCGTTTGGATAGCACTGTTCTGCGCTACTTCTGAAAGCTGTCAACCAGCCCGCGCTTCGCCACGCTCTTGGATCTCGGCCCAGTCACTTGCTTTAATCGATCACCGTCAAACTTTACCCACCGGCACTGAACACAATCGTGCCCGGACAGAATTCAATACCCGCTTAAAGGCAAGCGAGTTCTGGTGGACGCAACGTGCTCGTGAGATGGAGGTTGCGGACGCATCGGGCAATACTCGCAAAATTTTTCAGTTAATTAGAGCTACTGGTTCGAAACTGAATACAGTGAGCGAGACTATTTGCGAAACCGACGGCTCGCCGATCACCAATCTTAGTAGACGCTTGGAACGATGGGCTGAGCACTTTAGTGCTCAGTTTAGCCAGCCACATCCTCCGACCTCGCTGCCTGATACACCGATTTGCACGCCTTGGCCCGTGTCCTCAGCCGCTCCTGATCTTTAGTAGGTGAGAGAGGTAATTCGAGCACTGAAGCGCCACAAGTCACCCGGCCCTGACGACCTCCACCCGATTTTGTTTAGGGAGGGAGATGATCTTGTGGCAGCGGAGATACGTGATTTGTTTACCAATGTATGGGCTGAGAAGCGGGTCCCGGCGTCATGGGGTGAATCGATGGTTATTCTAATCTTTAAGAAGGGCGCACGGAATCTGTGTTTCAATCATCATGGAATATCCATGAATCCTGTCGCGTCTAAACTTCTGGTTTCCATCCTTTTTCGTCAGCTATCGCTTAATCGAGAGTTACGTTGCCGTGAGGAACAGGCTGCATTCTGCCCGGGGCGAGGATGCGTGGATCAGGTTTTCGTCCTGCGACAGTTATTAGAGCACAGACACATGTACCGGCGACCAACCAAAGTAGCTTTTCTGGACATCCGGGCCGCGTTCGACTCGGCGGACAGAACTACTCTTTTGAACTGCTTGCTTAGGATTGGCATTTCTCCTAAGTATGTCGCCATCTTGAAGGAGCTCTATTCTCATTCTTCAGGGAGGGTCAGGGTCTACGGCAGCCTATCGCCGGCGTTCCTCACAACCAGTGGCGTGCGCCAGGGCTGTCCGCTGTCCCCATTCTTGTTCAACTTTGCGATCGAGGATGTCCTCCAGAATGCTCTCCGTAGCTTTACTGAGGGTGGGATCGAGCTACTTCCAGGTAACTGTGTCACTGACCTTGATTATGCCGATGACATTGCTTTGCTTGGTGATGATCCGGTGTTCCTACAGAATGGCCTGAACCAGCTAGCATTGGAGGCGTCTAGGTACGGATTGCACTTAGCTCCAACTAAGTGTAAGGTTCTTCTTCAAGATTGGGAGGGGTTGCAGCCCACTCTGACGGTCGATGACCTCAGTCTAGACTGTGTGGAACAGTTCACCTATCTTGGTAGCTGCATCACGGCGGGAGGAGGGCTGGAAAGTGAGATCGGCTCTCGCATTGCGAGAGCTCGCTTCGCGTTCACCAGTCTAGGTCATCTCTAGAATCGGTCTGACGTGAGTTTGAGACTCAAAGGGAGAGTTTACCTGGCCTCAGTCGGGTCGGTCTTGCTTTTCGGGTGCGAGAGCTTGGCAGTACGCGCAGAGGAGCTCTGGCGCTTGGAGGTGTTTGAACATAGACGTTTACGGAGGCTTGCACGAGTGTGGTGGCAACACCACACTAGCAACTTTGAGGTGAGGCACCGTGTTCTAGGTGTGGACAGCCTGATGCTACGAGACCTAATCGACCGTTCCCGTCTCCGCTTGCTAGGGCATGTCTTGAGAATGAAGCCTGAGCGCCTACCCTTCCGCGCGCTGCGTGTGTCGGTTGGCCCAGGCTGGCGGCGGTGTTCAGGTGGACAACCGCTGACCTGGAAGAAGGCCTTAAAACGCTTGACGTCGGGTTTAGCTCGGGTCGGACGAACGCGGCTTCCTGGGTGGGGTCCAGGGATAGTGAGTGTCTGTGGCTTGACACGCTGTTAACGATGGCTGAGAACCGGCAACAGTGAAGAGAGTGCGTTCTAATTTGTCTCCCCAATCAAATTTGTGAAAAATTTTGAAAAAAATCGAAAAATCGACATGTGGAAAAATGGACAGAAAATTTCCCCATATTGTACCTTTTTTCTTTCTTTTTCTCGTGCATTGCTGAGTGGCACGTTTCATTTTTAAATGATTGTGTAAAAATATATATATCCCCCAGAATTACTTTCAGGGGTCTTACTAGAAGCCGTGTCAAATTGGAGCTGAGTATCTGCGAGCCTAAAACGTGTCGGTACATTCGGGTTCATTTCACCACATCAAATATGCATCCATTTTAAACATATTTTACATTGAACAGCTCAGCGTTATTGGGGACCTGTTTGGTCTCAAATTGACCACATTGCTATTAGCTACAGGTGGCGTTGTAGCATCAATGATTTCCGTTCATACTGGACCACCAGTGTGGACTCGGACCACGCGCTAGTCTGTGCGACAGTCAACTTCCAATTTGGGGGTAAGGCACGTGCACGACGAACTCATGTGGACACCGCCTCTTTGATGCTCCCCGCTGTCATAACCAAGTTCAATCACGCATTGACCGGAGAGCTCGCAGAAGCACCCCTGTCTGATGCGGAGCCCTGCTGGAAATCGTTTGGATAGCACTGTTCTGCGCTACTTCTGAAAGCTGTCAACCAACCCGCGCTTCGCCACGCTCTTGGATCTCGGCCCAGTCACTTGCTTTAATCGATCACCGTCAAACTTTACCCACCGGCACTGAACACAATCGTGCCCGGACAGAATTCAATACCCGCTTAAAGGCAAGCGAGTTCTGGTGGACGCAACGTGCTCGTGAGATGGAGGTTGCGGACGCATCGGGCAATACTCGCAAAATTTTTCAGTTAATTAGAGCTACTGGTTCGAAACTGAATACAGTGAGCGAGACTATTTGCGAAACCGACGGCTCGCCGATCACCAATCTTAGTAGACGCTTGGAACGATGGGCTGAGCACTTTAGTGCTCAGTTTAGCCAGCCACATCCTCCGACCTCGCTGCCTGATACACCGATTTGCACGCCTTGGCCCGTGTCCTCAGCCGCTCCTGATCTTTAGTAGGTGAGAGAGGTAATTCGAGCACTGAAGCGCCACAAGTCACCCGGCCCTGACGACCTCCACCCGATTTTGTTTAGGGAGGGAGATGATCTTGTGGCAGCGGAGATACGTGATTTGTTTACCAATGTATGGGCTGAGAAGCGGGTCCCGGCGTCATGGGGTGAATCGATGGTTATTCTAATCTTTAAGAAGGGCGCACGGAATCTGTGTTTCAATCATCATGGAATATCCATGAATCCTGTCGCGTCTAAACTTCTGGTTTCCATCCTTTTTCGTCAGCTATCGCTTAATCGAGAGTTACGTTGCCGTGAGGAACAGGCTGCATTCTGCCCGGGGCGAGGATGCGTGGATCAGGTTTTCGTCCTGCGACAGTTATTAGAGCACAGACACATGTACCGGCGACCAACCAAAGTAGCTTTTCTGGACATCCGGGCCGCGTTCGACTCGGCGGACAGAACTACTCTTTTGAACTGCTTGCTTAGGATTGGCATTTCTCCTAAGTATGTCGCCATCTTGAAGGAGCTCTATTCTCATTCTTCAGGGAGGGTCAGGGTCTACAGCAGCCTATCGCCGGCGTTCCCCACAACCAGTGGCGTGCGCCAGGGCTGTCCGCTGTCCCCATTCTTGTTCAACTTTGCGATCGAGGATGTCCTCCAGAATGCTCTCCGTAGCTTCACTGAGGGTGGGATCGAGCTACTTCCAGGTAACCGTGTCACTGACCTTGATAATGCCGATGACATTGCTTTGCTTGGTGATGATCCGGTGTTCCTACAGAATGCCCTGAACCAGCTAGCATTGGAGGCGTCTAGGTACGGTTTGCATTTAGCTCCAACTAAGTGTAAGGTTCTTCTTCAAGATTGGGAGGGGTTGCAGCCCACTCTGACGGTCGATGACCTCAGTCTGGACTGTGTGGAACAGTTCACCTATCTTGGTAGCTGCATCACGGCGGGAGGAGGGCTGGAAAATGAGATCGGCTCTCGCATTGCGAGAGCTCGCTTCGCGTTCACTAGTCTAGGTCATCTCTGGAAGCGGTCTGACGTGAGTTTGAGACTCAAGGGGAGAGTTTACCTGACCTCAGTCAGGTCGGTCTTGCTTTACGGGTGCGAGAGCTGGGCAGTACGCGCAGAGGAGCTCCGGCGCTTGGAGGTGTTTGAACATCGATGTTTACGGAGGCTTGCACGAGTGTGGTGGCAACACCACACTAGCAACTTTGAGGTGAGGCACCGTGTTCTAGGTGTGGACAGCCTGATGCTACGAGACCTAATCGACCGTTCCCGTCTCCGCTTGCTAGGGCATGTCTTGAGAATGAAGCCTGAGCGCCTACCCTTCCGCGCGCTGCGTGTGTCGGTTGGCCCAGGCTGGCGGCGGTGTTCAGGTGGACAACCGCTGACCTGGAAGAAGGCCTTAAAACGCTTGACGTCGGGTTTAGCTCGGGTCGGACGAACGCGGCTTCCTGGGTGGGGTCCAGGGATAGTGAGTGTCTGTGGCTTGACACGCTGTTAACGATGGCTGAGAACCGGCAACAGTGAAGAGAGTGCGTTCTAATTTGTCTCCCCAATCAAATTTGTGAAAAATTTTGAAAAAAATCGAAAAATCGACATGTGGAAAAATGGACAGAAAATTTCCCCATATTGTACCTTTTTTCTTTCTTTTTCTCGTGCATTGCTGAGTGGCACGTTTCATTTTTAAATGATTGTGTAAAAATATATATATCCCCCAGAATTACTTTCAGGGGTCTTACTAGAAGCCGTGTCAAATTGGAGCTGAGTATCTGCGAGCCTAAAACGTGTCGGTACATTCGGGTTCATTTCACCACATCAAATATGCATCCATTTTAAACATATTTTACATTGAACAGCTCAGCGTTATTGGGGACCTGTTTGGTCTCAAATTGACCACATTGCTATTAGCTACAGGTGGCGTTGTAGCATCAATGATTTCCGTTCATACTGGACCACCAGTGTGGACTCGGACCACGCGCTAGTCTGTGCGACAGTCAACTTCCAATTTGGGGGTAAGGCACGTGCACGACGAACTCATGTGGACACCGCCTCTTTGATGCTCCCCGCTGTCATAACCAAGTTCAATCACGCCTTGACCGGAGAGCCTTCGCATACGCACACCCCCCTGTCTGATTCGGAGACCCCACTGAAACATGTTTTGATAGCACTCTGTTCTGCGCTACTCTTCTGAAATCTGTCAACCACCCTCCCGAACCCGGCGCTTCGCCACGGCTCTTGGCTCGCGGCGCTCAGTAACTTTCTTTAACAATCGATCACCGTCAACTATTACCCACCGGCACTGAACACAAATCGTGCCCGGACAGAATTCATACCCCCGGCCAGTAAAGGCAAAGACGAGTTCTGGGTGCCGCAACGTGCATCGTGAGATGGGAGGTTGCAGTCGCAATCGGGCATATCGCAAAATTTTTCATTAATTAGAGGCTACTGGTTCGAAACTGAATGCAGGTGAGCGAGTCGATTTGGCGAAACCGACGGCTCGCCGATCACCATCTTAGTAGAAGAAAAAACGCTTGGAACGATGTCTGATCGAGAGAACCCCTTTATTGCTCTTTTTCAGCCACCACATCCATCCGACCTCGTGCCGAACACGATTTGCACGCCTTGGCCGCGTGTCCCTTAGCCGCTCTGATTCTTTAGAGGTGAGAGAGGTAATTCGAAGCACTTAAAGCGGCCACAAGTCACACCTTGGGCCTGAACGACCTCCCCCCGATTTGTAGGGTGGGAGATGATCTCGTGGCAAGCGGTAGATTACGTGATTTTTACCATGTTGGGCTGAGAATCGGTCCCGGCTTCATGGGTGAAATCATGGTATTCTAATCTTTAAGCAGGGCGCACGGAATCTGTGGTTCCAATCATCATGGAATATACCATGACTCTGTCGCGTCTGAAACTTTCTGTTCCTCCCTTTTTCGCGGCTATCGCTTATCGAAGTTACGTTGCCGTGAGGAATAGAGCTCATTCTGCCGGGCGAGGTCTGATCGGTTTTCGTCCTTGCTACAGTTATTAGAGCACAGACACATGTACCGGCGACCAACCAAAGTAGCTTTTCTGGACATCCGGGCCGCGTTCGACTCGGTGGACAGAACTACTCTTTTGAACTGCTTGCTCAGGATTGGCATTTCTCCTAAGTATGTCGCCATCTTGAAGGAGCTCTATTCTCATTCTTCAGGGAGGGTCAGGGTCGACGGCAGCCTATCGCCGGCGTTCCTCGCAACCAGTGTCGTGCGCCAGGGCTGTCCGCCGTCCCGATTCTTGTTCAAGCTTTGCGAATCGAGGAGGAGGCCTCTCCAGAATGCTCTCCGTAGCTCACTGAGGGTGGGAATCGAGCACTTCCAGGTACCCGTGTCACTGACCTTGATTATTGCCGATGAACATGCTTGTTGGTGATGAGTCCGGTGTTCCCCTACAGAATGCCCTGAACCAGATTCATGGGAGGCTCTAGGTACGGATTGCCTGAGTACCAACGAGAGCTGTAAGGTTCTCTTCAAGATTGGTAGGTGTTGCAGCCCCACTCTGACGTCGAGACCTCAGTCTGGCTGTGTGAACAGTTCAACCTATCTTGGTAGCTGCAGTCACGGCGGGAGGAGAGGCTGGAAATGAGATCGGCTCTCGCATTGCGAGAGCTCAGCTTCGCGTTCTCTATCTAGGTCTCTCTGACGCGGTCTGACGTGAGTTTGAGACTCAAGGGGATAGTTTACCTGGCCTCAGTCAGGTCGGTCTTGCTTTACGGGTGCGAGAGCTGGGCAGTACGCGCAGAGGAGCTTCGGCGCTTGGAGGTGTTTGAACATCGATGTTTACGGAGGCTTGCACGAGTGTGTTGGCAACACCGCACTAGCAACGTTGAAGTGAGGCACCGTGTTCTCGATGTGGACAGCCTGATGCTACGAGACGTAATCGACCGTTCCCGTGTCCGCTGGCTAAGACATGTCTTGAGAATGAAGCCTGAGCGCCTACCCTTCC